>VDFB02000015.1:407287706-407402323 GCA_007258455.2 Sequoia sempervirens
GTTGACATGTGAGAAACACTCATGGAAACCCATTTTTTCCACTTACTTTATATATTATTCAAACTTCGTGCCCTTAGGTTTCGATCTCATGACCATGCTCAAAGTACGGTGAAACCCACCTACAACCCAAATATGCACATTTCAATTTTGGTCCAAAGATCTGGTAATAAGCTCAAACTAAATTCCAAGGGCTTGCAACGTGTGTTGTAACAGTGACAGGCTACACTTGTGAGAGCATAATTCAAGTTCATTTTCCACAAGTTTCTTGATTTTGGTCCAAGGAGCTGATAATAAAGCTTGAATTCAATTCCAAAGGGTTGTAGTGTAGCGATGACAAAGAACATTCACAAGAGTATAACTCAGGTTCAAATACCCAACTCGTTTCTAAATTTCAATAAAAAAGGTGTAAATAATAAGCTCCAATTGAAGTCCAAGGCATTGTGGCAAGCGACACTCATAAGAGCACAACTCAGATTCAGATACCCACAAGCTGGTATTAAGCTCGAAATAAATCCCAGGGGTTTGTGGTGTAGCGATAACAAGCAACAGTTGCGAGGGTATAACTCGGTCTCAAATCCCCCACAAATTTCCTAATTTCAGTTCAAGGAGCTAATAATAATATGCTCCGGTTAAACTCGACAGAATTGTGGTCTAATAGTAGCAAACAGCACTAAGAGCACAACTCAAGTTCAAAATCCACAAAGTCCATGAATGCAGTCTAGCAATTATAGCCTGCATTCAACGGGTTGACTCGTACTTCCAACTCTTAAGAGTGTAGTCCAAGCTTACACCAAAAGAAACCTAGAGCATAACCTCGCCCAAGAGTTACCAAGCCGAAAAAGAAATATAAGCTCAAGTTAAGGTCCGCTGATGCTTAGGGTTTCATAGAGAAAATATAATTGTACACTCACCTGGTTGAGAATCTGAGGAGACTTGCTGCTTTTGCTGCTTCTTTTTGTGGGGCATGGAAGCCATGGCCTTGCGCCTGAGCTCTTCGATGTCCATGCTTCCCCCAATTCACTTCTGTTTGCCCTAATTTTGAAGATGGTGATGATGATGATTCTTCTTCTTCTTCTTCTTTCTTCCCCCTGCGTATAACAAGCATAAAGTAAAGGAGCGGGTCAAAACCCGGTATTTCTTCTCTTCTCTAACTCCGGTACAGACCTTCGATCCTCCGCCCAATTGCTACATGTCACGTGGCACAGATAATGGGTTCCCACATGCGCATTCGTTTTGGCACGATTATGTACTGTGCAGAGCCGGCTGTTTGCCCCAACTTCCAACGCGTATACCTTTCCCTTTGCAATCATTTACTACCCTCCGCGTATTCTACAAGTCTTGGATTGTATTTAGGCCTATCATCTTTTCCACTGTTAGAATCACCTATATTTAGGGTAGAATATGAGGCTTAAGGAATAGTTCATCTAATTATGTTGAATTTTAGTAGTGTTTTTTATTATTTATTTTGATAATAAATTCTTTTTGTTTTTAAAAAAAAAATTAATAGATATTATAAAGAAAATTTTCTTTGAATATCTACATATTTGGTATAAGAGATTCTATAAGTTTCATACTCTACAATAAAGTGCTTCTCTTATTCAATTACTTTAACTATGAAAAAGGTACATTCTTTCTCTTCTTATTCTTCTTTTGACCTTTTCTATTTACCAATTTCACACTCAAGATGATGTGAGATAATCTTAATTTGGGCTATGGGTATCTTTGCTCTCCAAGTTTTGCCTATCTTTGCTCTCTAAGTTTTGTTTATATATAAGCATTTTGGTGATGATAACACATGGGGTTAAACTCATCAAGATAATATTATTTATTTTTATCTTATGTCTTTTTCTACATCGATTTGTGAAATTTATCCATAAAATGTATTTTTATTTCTCTATTATTATTTGGACATACATTCAACTCGATGTTTCATTTACTCATCCATTTGATGTTTTTGTTTTCATTCAAGTTTGATTTGTCTCATTTAGATTTCTTTTCATGAAAACTTTAGGCCATCTATTCATTTTTTTTCAAATATTCTAAGAGATGAACAATGGTTATTGCCTTAATAGAATGAATACCTATTTTTGCTAGAAGAACCTTATAAAAACTAATGCTTTTATTTTGAATTTGTTTGTAATCAAGTCTTTGAATCCTCTCCATTTGTCTCTATTTTATTTCTAAAGTATCGATAGCCCACTATTCACACCCATAAAGCGCCACCAAAATTACTAATAGTCTCAATGGAAACAAGATTAGTTTATAATCCCATAACAGTCTCTTTAGTTATGTTTTATAATACAAAAAGTACTCTCCAACCTCTCAAAGTTCTCTTCCTTCTACAATTTTCCCAACTAAGCTTATTGTTAAAGTATAACCCAAGATATCTGTACATTGTGAGTTCTTCTATATTCTCCCCTTGGAAATAGAAGTTAACTTTTTTTTTCTTTTGTTTAGAAAAGATCATGATCGTGGTCTTATTGGTATTAACTTGCATATCCACCTCCTTGCAAAAGTGTTCTAAGGAAATTAAGTGTTCATGTAGCCCTTGAGCAAACCTTGTAATCAAAATGAGATCATCAAAATAATACCAAAAAATCCTCACAACATACTCTCCCAAAAAACCATCCCTCCTTTTAGATTTAAAAATTATTTTATTTTGTCAATATATATGCCAAGTAGGCTAGGGAACTAATCTATGTACAACTCATGCTCCTATGTATTGGGTTTACATCACCACATCTCATGCCATAATATTCATTTACACACACACACACACACACACACACACACACTTCATGTCAAGATGCATTGCATATGAATTAAGACTTCTATCTAAATGGCTATGTTCACATTTGTGCAATAAGCAATCACAACTAGCTCTACACAACTTAGGGCAAGACAACTATGTACACACTCTTCAATCATGTTGCACACCTACATCTTAGAAGTACACACAATAGCTTTGCCAACTCCTATACCATATTTATATATTATGCACAACCCACACATGGATGCATATGTGATAACCAATTTAACATCATGTGTTTCAAACATTTGGCCTATCTAATTGGCACCATATAGGTCTAACATTTATCACCCACACATCCACATGTAAAGTGCACCATATGCACAGGACATTTATCAGCCTTCTATGTGTGGGCCTAGTTGACAACCATTGTATGAATTCACCAATTTGTACATAGTATAAGTAGAGGATCATAAATTCATATATGTTTATAGTTCAAAGTATAATTTGTTACAAATGTGTGCCTACTTGACTTTATATATAGTCCATTTTCATGGATTGTACCTTTCCAAGGCACCTTAGTAAATTAGGTGGATGTTTTTTCCCTACTTGATCACTAGAACCTACTTTCCCACCATCAACTCTATAATAGTGTACATTCACGCCATCAATAAAAAAAGATAATATATTATATGTGCATTTAGCATGGTTGGTTACTTTGTGTCATGCTTCTTATAAAAAAGTATGCTTTTGAACACCTAATAGACATAAATATATCTCCATTAGCATTATTACATAATCTCATTAGTAATTATAAGGTCACTCTCCTATTTTCAAATCAAAGCTAGATTATTGGTATTAAAGCTTAGAGGTTCTACCTCATGTCATATGTATTCAAACATGTTTGTTTATGTTCTAGTTATCATAGTTCTCTTTTTTCTTCACCAATATCCAGAAGAAAAAAGCATAAAGAAAAATAATTCTTAAAGATATATGATTCTTTACTACCCTCTTTAGATAAAACCAATTCGCAATCAACCTCTTTAGATGAAAGGAGACACCTACATTAGGTAACTCAACCTCACTACTAACAATCTTGGGAGTCCCCACATTCTTTGGAGTCTTGAGGTTTGAGCTTCAACATCACTTCAATGTAGCTCACTTGTAGCATACTACTCCATCATTAATACATAACTCCTTGTCCCAATAGGTTTAAATCCCACAAGAGGAAACATTGATCATGTTTGACAAAATTAATTCTATTGCTACCAAATATTACCTTATGCATCAACGAGTTGATGGTCATTAGCAACACCCCGTGTAGAAGGACTCTTGAAGAGTTCGTACCTCCCTAGCTAGTGATGGTGTACATAGTTTTACAACACACAAAATATTCTACTAAAAGCTAAATAATTCGTAAGAAAGTATACTCATCTATACCATGTGTGTCCACTCTAAAGGTGACCAATAATTGGTTGCAAAAATAGCTTTTGAACTTCTCAATAGCTAAACAAGCCTCTGTTGCATAAATAAATTATTCATCCATCAACTACACATCCTTTTTCTCATTGGTCACATACCAAATATTTTAACATGTGTGCACCTCCAAATAGATCATTGGCATCTTGACATGTCAACCTACACAAACCATGGCATCTATAAAAACTTACGTAAGAACAATTGACTATTCCTAGGTGCAACATCATCCTTTGCTAGTAACCTTCTAGATTCACACATATACACTTTAGCCTCTACAATCAAAATGAAAAAGGTCAGCATTTACAACTCTACACTTATAGTAGGCCACATCCACATACACATTAGATATTATATCTCCCATCAAGACCACAATCGCATAGATCCCCATGGCTTTACTCCAATTTTTGACCTCTTGGTCTTACCGCACCAAACTCACTCCATACCAAATAATAACCAAACTACATTACTTCTCAATAATGTATAGCACCATCTTGCAGGACATATTCCATCATTCTATGTCACTAAGTCACTTTTTTTTTATACGTACACTAAGTCACTTTATTACTAACATCATTTATTTATATTTTCTATGCTTCACCACTCTATACTACTTTGTATTATAGCTTTTACATACAAATACCTTCCCTTAGCAAGGTATCAAAAGTTGATCTACACCCTCTCCTTTCAACACTAGAGTATAAGGAGTAGCTTCTCTTAGCATTTGCAAGCATACATAATCAAGAGCGTAGTTCGAATAGCAATTCTACCAACACGCTCTAAGACTTATTTGGTTCTTGGGTAGGAGTTTTCACTCTCCAGGTATTCACATATCATAGTCATTAGTTAAAGACACATGCCATAAATCATGCTTTATGTATACCTCATATCCATCTATGTGTCAAGACTTGTGTGTATTCTCTAGCATAATGTAGACACTTCTCTACAAGAAAGGGAAAATAATTTAAACACAATTGTGTAACTATGTTTCATTGATTCTTCGAGTCATCATCAAATTTATCCAAGTTGTTCATTACACACCAAAATTAATGGAATCCATTATGTTGAGCTTTTCATGGACCGGCTAGGACTCAAACCTAGGACCTTCCATTTAATACTAGAATTTTCTAGCACTTTGTTACCATCCCTTTTATGCCCGTTTCATCTTTGGTCTAATCATGGATTATTTCTAGCACTCCCCCTTAAGCTGCACTATAGGTTCTTGAGGCTTCTAGCCTATCTTGGATTTGATACCATGTTGAAATTTTTAGTAGTTGATGTAGGTTTAGGTTCCAAACCCATTGTGAACCGATATAATCCTATATTCTTGAGAAGTATCTCCATTTTAAATTTCCATTTATAAAAATTAAATGGAGTTAGGATTAGTTCCATGGCCATATAATTAGAAAATGCATGACAACCCCCTTGATTTTCTTAGAACTAAAATTAGCCCCCCTAGAAAAATATAATAAAATCTTACAAGTTGTTTCAAGATTGGATGCCAAAACTGTTTGTGTATAACTCACAAATATATTTACAATTTTTGATAAAAATTGGTTATCCAAAGCTTAAATTTGATTACCAATTTAAAATACTTACAAAATTCTAATAAATTTCTAACAAAAGTTTACAATTTTTTAATTATCAGGGTGAAAGTTATATCTTGTCAAAATTTGTGCAAAATTATTAACATTAAAGGCCTAAAAATAGGTTTAAAAAGTATAAATTTTCAAATTTGACATTACCACTATGTAGTGCATGGAACTAGCTTTCCATCAACTACAAGTTTGCAAAAATTCACCTTTTGGATCAAAAGTTACGACAAAATGAAGAAAGACCCTCTTTAGGTAGTTTGTAGAGGCTTGGTGGTTCATAAGTAGTGATGGCTTGGTGAAGCCCAAATTGGGGTAGAGTGGTAAAAAATGAAGACATATCGGGTCATAGGAGTCATTTATGGCGAACAAGGAGTCCAACCTAGGTAGATAGGTGGGCCAAAAGAATCCATGGAAAAATGGACTAGGTTATGAGGGGTTTTAGAGGTTGGATGTGCCTAATGCAAGTGTGAAGACGCATGGAGATAGGATCACTAGTGGGAGACCTCAATGTTGGAAGTTAGTGAAGACCTTGACCTACAACAAACTAATGGCATACAAACAACAATGAAGAGTTTGGGCACTAGTGATGGAGATTTGGAGAGGGAAATGACCTTGGCAAGTGGTGGTAGTGACTCAACCAAATAATTGATGGTCAAGCATTCAAAATTGAACTAGCAGGTAAGCCTAGCAACAATTGTTGAACACAATGTAGTGTTAAAAGGGGGGATGAATCAGCATGTATTAAAACTTAACCATTCCCATTTACAGATTAAACATCACATCACATAAACTGAAAGAAGAGCATAAAAGAAAACATGCACCACACAAAGACACCACCTATTTTACATGGAAAACCCAATGAGGGAAAACCCGCGATGAAGATTAACTCACAATATATGAAGCTCACTACTTACAAAGATTACAATAATGTTTAAAGCTCACTGCCTATGGATTTGTAGACTAAGGTGTACAACCTTAGGGAAAGATACAAAGGATCTGATGAGACTCAATAGACTCACTATCTCAGAGCCCAATACATGAAAATTATAATGAGAAATAGGAATATTAAATACTATGAAAAGGCATCCAACGTATGTTGACACTGTAGTCCCTTTTTCACACAATTATGCCTTCACACTGACTTCACACACTTCATTTTCAATATACTGCTCAATCATAATTCTCTATTCATCACCACATTCACAAATGAATTTCTTCTATAAATACCTTATGCAACAACATAAAACTCCTATCAGATCATCTACAAGATGATCTTTTAGATGAAACATATGTTATCATAGAGCTTGGCTCCAAATATATGTAATATGAAAATAAAAAGAGTTGTGGGTCAACACGTGGTACAACAGGACCATAAAACATCTCAACACATCCTCCAAGGCAAACTTAATTAATCAAATCCAACTACAAATGAAGGAACCAAGCCTGTCGGCCCAAACAACATCAACACCTCCAAAATTGCCAATTGCTCATCTTTGCGCCACCGAGGAGAGACCAAAAACATCATGCAGACCAAGATGTGAGCAATGTAGTTCATGCACAATATCTCAACCTTCTCCTCAAGAAACTGATCATCATATGCTGACGCAAGAAGAGAAACATATTGAACTGATGAAATAGAGCATCCCAAAACCAACTGTGCAACTCTGTCATATGAAAACCATACTTGCAGACCACCAAAACATTTGATATATAGAAATATAATATGCTTTGAACATTACTGAACATGTCTTCAAAAATGCAAGGTTAGAACCTTACTTTTGGAGGAATGCAGAGCATTTCAACAAGACTTCGTCTACACATTACTCTGTTGGAGCACAAACTAGAACACTGTCACTTATAACTTTCATAGTAGAAGGTGTGATGACTTGAATCCTTGGATATAACACCTTCACATCTCGGCCATCTTATCTTCAAAACTGAAAGACAAAAACTTGGACTACGAAGGGATGTGGACCAAAATATTATGACTCCGCCTCAAAGTGTACACTGTAAATGCCTTAGCATAATTTTTGCAACTTATCTCAATATGTGGTACACCAAAAAGGAATGATATCAAAGTGGGCATATTGTAAACATATTAGAAAGTGGGCATATTGCAACATACTTCAGACATCAAACTGAATACCATTTCAACCTCATACTACACTATTGACTTGCACTCTATACACCAACTATCATCAGAGTATATAGAACCTTTAACACACATATTTGGCATCAATGAACAACACATCTTGAGTTGACATCAATGAAAACACATCTTTCCAACAATCTCCCCCTTTGACATCAAGGGCGGAGGGCATAATATCTTCTTAATAGCTCAAAGCTTGCATGAACTCCCCCTTACTATATGGATTCCAAAAACAATACTCCCCCTGAGATGGAGATGCCTCAAAACTGATGTTATGTACAAATTGTTTTCAAAAATGAAACTGCAGCTCTCCGCACAATTTGTACAAAGACTAAAATTGTCTTAATTATACCTTTGCACCTTCCTTAGAAGGTAGAATATTCTTGTGAATTTCTTTGAGTTGCACCAAAGTTGCAACCCAATCTGCTTTTCTTGAAGAGAGAATATTGTTTTAGTAATCAAACTACATGCACAAATCCTCAGCCTCCTCCACATTGCTTGGAGCCTTCATTTTTTGTTCAACCTTTTCAGCTTCAACAAGTAACCTAGATAATGAAAGAAGTCTCACATCAATTGCTTCCCTTAATTGACCAAACTACTTCTTTATTTTCTCTCTTTGGTCCTGAAGCAGTGACAACTATAAGTGAATATTTTCAACTTGAGCCCTACTTGCCCCATTCTTATCATTTGACCAATCATATATTCTTGCCATTTGAGTGATCTGTGACTCAATGGATTCAATCTGATCCTTGATGATTTTAGTGGAACAAGGCCATTTTAAACAAAATTGATACAAAGCGGTAACTTCATCCACATACTTTTGAACATTTTCAAATTTTCTTGCAATTATTATGTGCACTAGCAAACTAGTTAGATACTTCAGCCAATCTTTTATCAGTTACCTTTCTCAAAGACTCTTGCTCTACCTTTTGCTCAATGTGTGAATAATGATCCTTAAAAGAATCCATTAACAACTTCAAATTTTGTTCTAGAGGCAAGCAAGGCTCTATTCTAACCTCTGGTAAACCTTCCGAAATAATTTTTATTGCATCATCAATTAAACTTATTTTCTTCATGTGTTCCTGCAAAATCTCCCTTATTGCAGAGGCATGTAGAATATCACCTAGTTGTAACTTAAGGAGGGGAATTTTTTTTTGAGAAATCAAAGTTCTTGCCCCTCATGAGTTGGAATTTGTAAAAGCTAGGGTGTTACCACAGGTTGAAACTGCATCTACATTCCCAACAAGTCCTTGAAAGAATCTGATGAAGAACCTTGACCTACATAATCATCTTGATTCTTAGCTACCTTCTCTTTTGCATCTTGAACAATCTCAGGGTTATCTTCTCTTATTTTCTCATTATTCCCTAAATTCTCTGAAGGAGCAACATTATATTTTGGAGGAGGGACACCAACTTCACTTTGATTTTTTGTACCTTGTGCACCAATATTCATCGAAGGAGGCTCAATCTCCTTATTTTTCTTTACATCGCCATCAATCACATTACTCTCAAAAATTGATAGATCTATGTCTTGAGTAGACACATTAGGTATATCTTGTAGGATAATGTCATCTAGAGGAACTTGATCCTCAGAAGTTGCCTCTGCCATTTTCATTTCTTCAAGGATCTTGATTGTCTTTTCTTCAAACTCTTTCTTTTCTTCTTTCTCTATCTCCATACCAGAGACTGTTTGCACTTTATGCATACCGAAGACACCTTCTCCTTCTTGCAATCCAAAGGGTCCTTGTACTTCTTCTTGACCATATGTGTTTTTCTCATTTGTGATTTTCATATTAGGTACTTGTGAATCAACTTCACTTTGTAAATCATTAATTATTTTCTTTGTGGTCTCTTCAATTTCATTTCGGATCTTCTTTTTGACATTTTCATCTAGGCTCATCAGCAGATCTATTCTCCTTTTGGTGCGAAGCTCCTTGGCTTGTCTCTAGACAATCTTCTATTTTTCTTCCTGAGAGACTAAGATCCTAAATTTGTTAATTGCTTGTTTCTTCATTTCTTCATCAGCCTTGATAGCTTCTTCTCTTCTCTATCTTGGAGCCTTAGCAAGGCTATTCAGAGCTTTTTAAATAATGTTACTGAAGGGAATGTTATGCATGAGCATATATTCAATGACAACCTTCTCAATTGTCTTATTTTCTTCTAAAGGGACTTTCAGATGTAGCTCCATTATACTATCTAGTCGACTATATTCAACCATTCCATTCAAGATGGCCCCAAAATCAAGAGGTCCATGTGTAACCAGAGAGGTTTGCTCAACATTCTCTTTTGTAATCTTCTTCCATTTCTTCTTTTGTAAAGGAATATATTCTTCTTGAATCTCTTCAACATCATATGATTCTTCCTTAGTTGTCTTTTCTCTCTTTTCCTTACGTTTAGGTCTAGTATTCCCAACCTTAGTGGCCTTTTTCTCTTGAGAGGTTATAGATGCTACTTTTCTTTTACTAGTAGTTGTTTGTGTAGACTTAGAGGGTTGTGGAGCAGATGTAACAACAAAGAAAGATCTACCCGATCTTCTCAGAACTTGACTGGCTTCGAGAGGTAGATTTGGTAATGGAGACCTTTGTAGTCATTGAAGAAGTTGTTGCAATGGCTTTGTCGTTGTGCCAAAAGATCAACCTGTTAACGCCTAATACAAATGCTAGATTTATACAAGATCCATGGGAGGCCGTTAAGCCATGTCATGAATCTATGATGGGTTGGATAGGTACCAACCTATCCAAGGGGACAAATGCACCAACCTTCTAATAATCCCCCCTAGCACGATCGTGGGATTCAAACCCATGACCTCGCTCTGATACCATTTGTTGCAATGGATTTGTCATTGTGCCAAAAGATCAACTTGTTAATGCTTGATACAAATGCCATATTTATACAATATCCACAAGAGGCGGTTAATACATGTCAAGAATCTGCCACAGGCTAGATAGGCACCAACCTAACCAAGAGGATGAAGGCACCAACCTTCTAATAGAAGTACCAAATATCTTGTGGAGCTTGTTGGCCTCCTACAATGATTTAATAACTAATCCCTTACAACCATGATTCAGAGATTGGACATCTAACCTGAATAGCTATTTCAATCATTATGAAGGTGCATTTAACTTGTTAACCCAGGGATGTGAACTTGAAATGGGACAACACAGTATGTGCACTAGGAACTCAAAGTAGCCATTTCATTCTACAGCTAAGGAACTCACAATATTGAAAGTAAATTGATTAGAAGGGAATACCATAAATGTCAATCATCAATCAACAACTACATCAAACTAAAATGCAGAATATAAATGAAAATTTGAGCAACAAACAGGGTACTACTCTGTTTGATGTGGCTGCAGGAACAATCAATGCCAAATTTCTAACTAATTGCTAAATAGAAAGTAATACTAAACTAGTACTAAACTAAATGACAGATTACTCACCAAGTGGGCCCCCTTGGATAAGTATCCCTTAAAACTAATGAGAACTCAGATGCTCAAACTCATAACTTTATTTTATTCACTACAAATCATGCGTACAAAAGAGTAATGTATATGTATTACTGAAAACTTGAGAGTGCAAGTACAATATCAAATCATGCAACCTTCTAAGGAAGGAGCATCAAATCGTTATTTATGCTATCAGCTAAACAAGGCAGTCAACTCCACGACTGGGAGGACGCCATTTAGGGAAAATAGAGAAAGTGGAGCAACGGTGGTTATGCATGCATAGAATCCGGTCAGACATGCAAGTCCAGACACAGATTTAGCGCAACAGTAATGCCCGCATCTACTCAATCATTAAAGTCCACTACAAGGTAGTTACATTCAGTTGCATGAGGAATCTTTTGCCGTCGACCTTCTTTGACCTTGAGCAATTCCTTTGTTGGACGTTATAGTGCATGCCCCAACTGGCGGTGTCTTCCTCAACTTAGCATCCTCAAATTAAATTTGCATGGCAATGTCAGTACGCACAATAACTACACATCTATAACCAACTTAAGGAACATTCATTAACCACATGCAAAATCAATATAGATAGTCCACATAATATGCCAATGTCATTAATACTTGCAAAGATAGGATTAAGCCCAATGTCTATGGTTTGAGGGAAACATTATGAAAATATCAACATTTAACATCAAAGTCCATGACAATTGCCAACAAATAAACTATAGATTCTACCCAAAATTGGACCAAAAACTAGGCTCATCACTCCCCCAACCTAATTTTTTGTTGGTCCTCCAGTAGGGGAAGAGTTTTTGTTATGCTTGGTCAAAGCTCTGAAATTGCAACTGATAGTTGTCCAACATCAGTGGTTGTTGTGCGTGAATTAGGATCCTAATAGAATACTCATAATCTGTCAAATTTGTTCCATCTATGCTTTTTTGTAGCAATGTCATACTTGTAGAATCTGAAGTTTGGCATGGGCCACATGAGAATGGGTGGCTGGAAAGTCAGGGGAAGCCAAAATCGCCCTTTCGTTCTCCCAATCTGAATATACCTATCAATCCTTTTTAGTGTTGCAACATAATTGTGGATGGAATGGGGTTCAACCTGTTTCAACTTATCAGTTAGGCTATTCCATCTTTGTGATAGACATCTTCTCATAGTTTCCTCCCTTGTTGTTGTCTTTACCTCATACTCACTGTAAATTTCCTCAATCCAAGGCATAATCTTGTTGCCATAACTAGGTATGAGAAGCATTATGTGTCATTCTCTACAAATATCCCTTGGGTTGCTTGATTCAGCCCTAATGGTCAGAGGGATGTCAGATTCCAATTGCTTATAAGCCCCATGTTGTTGTCCCCAACTAATCTCATTTTGCACCCGACATAAATGCCCTTAATTGGACATCCCCAACATACAACAACGGATTTCAATCATGGTCTTGAGTTACAGCGTAATTGTGCAAATAAAATTCACACAACAAATTCTTCATTTCAGGTGAGGCAATCCTATAAGCATTGAAAAATTCAACAAGGGTATCAATAGAAGGATTCAAACCTGATGCAATCCTTGATAGCTTAAAAGAGAGATATTTTTCTTTCACGTGTAGAGCATAGACCCTTGGAGGGGTCCTACATTCCAAAATTTGTGTTACCAAGGTTTCCATATCATCCACCCTCTGCTTTAGGGTGGCAATTTATGCATCCTTATCTTCAATCTCCTCATCCCTCTTTTGAATTTCCTTCTTCAATTTCTGCTTTTCCTTTTTCCATTATTCCTCCCTCCTTTGTATTTCTTTCCATAAATTCAAAATTGTTGTATGTACTATAAATCAGGGGGATTATGAATTCCTACCAGTCTTTTTGTCGATGGTGGCTCCTCATATGGCATTATCTGCATGGACTCAAGTTGTCCGATTGTTTTTGGTTGCGAGGGTACTGTTTCTTCTCCCACTTCTTGCTTCAGGGCTCTCGTTCTTATTTTTGTTGTGGCTACAGTAACTCCTGCTCTAGTTCTAGCTGTTGTTGCATGACTTCTTGCTCATGCTATAGGAAATTCTGATTTTCCTCAAACTCTTCTGCAATGTTAGCAAGATCGGCCAGTGTTATATTTGTTGCTCTCTCAAATATGCCTTCTTCTTCAACATTCTCCTGCCCCATTGGAGTTTTAGGGTCCTCATGTGATGTCTTATTAGGCTTAGGGATTTCCTGTGGAGGCGTAACAAAGGTTGGCACAGTTGGTCTTGATTTCCTGGGAGGGCTCTCACATTTTTCTTTGGCTGCAGGATGAACAGCGTCAACCTTCCTCTTCTTAGAACTTGGCACCTTTCTTTCTGTCGGTTTCCTTTTGGCCTTTCCTTTTCTCATTTCTACTTCTCTCTTTTGTACCCTAGTTTTCATCAGGGTGTCAAGTGGAATGTCATCATTAGAGTCTGATGAAGAGCTTTCTTTTTCTGAGTGCTTTGTTCCAGAAGAACTAATTTCTATGGTTTCTTCTGCTGCAGGAGGATTTACACTAGAGCCAACACCAGAGGTTGAAGCACCCAAGAGTGGCTTCAGTTGTGCTCAATCTCCTACTAGACCTACGGGGTTGAGGTAAAACCCTAGGTTGCGAGTACTCAAGTCTAATTTGATCAACATTTATAAATTCTTCCCAGGTCATTCCAGACACATCATGTAGAGACTTCTCAACTAACAATTTAATCAGACAATGGTGGGAAACAGAATTGTCCCTACCGTTTTGGGTCTTGGCCGCCATGATTGAGAGAACATTATATAGCACGTTAGGCACATTCATCCTTCTCTCGTGCCTCATGTGACTCAAGATTTTGAAATGTACTGAATGCAAGTTCGACAAATGACCTTCATAGGTAAGATACCTTATAATGTAGACGACTGCCTGCTTCCATGGTTCAGGCAAAGAGGTTCTTTTTGCGCCCTATTTATCCACGCTGATTGGAGGGTCACCATGTACTGTAAATTTAGCCCTAACTGACCTGGCGTCTCTGGAGGTAGGGTAATTTTCACCATCAGCAAGTAACCCTATGACCTCTGCAATTCTTTCCTCAATTGCCACAACTTCCAACCATTTTACTATGGCTTTTCCTTCAGAAAATGTCTAGGCGAATTCAAGGGCAATGCTTTCATCAAAGCCATCCAGCTTCAGGAAGTAATCTAACCATCCACAGTTTCTAAATTCAGCCAGGCATTGTGCATTCTGCAATAAAACATCATTCACCGTGGGTTCGTTTCGAATTAACCCGCCTCCCATTGTCTGCAATCAAACAAATGCTCTGCGATTTCTTTCTTGCAGTTCCATTTGAAAATCAAGTTCACCTTCCTGCAATACCTACTAAATTTCCATTGCCAATATCAACTGAATTTTCCCTTCACTAAATTTCCATTGCCAATATCAACTGAATTTTCCTTTATTTTACCTTTTTGCTTGCAACTCAAGATTATGACAGAGTCAATAATGGCAAGAAAAGGAGTGATAAAGGAGAATTATGATGTGAAGAAATGACAGTTGCAGATAATGTCACTTCACACATGCAAGTTGTCCTCTCACTTAGATTTCAAATCGACTCATTTTAAATTTTCTGATGTAGCCTAGCATAAATTGACACATGGGCAATATATTTGCATCTTTTTCTTTCCCCCAAACCTAAATTTGGACATGTGTCCACACATGCGAGATGGGAGTGGCGATTTGACAAGGAGTAATGACATGATATGTGAACGTCTATACTAATGTACAGTGATTAAATGAATGCACTTAAAAGTTGATTAAAAGATAGTAATTAATGCACACATACCTGAATGTGTGGAGGATTTGTTGCAAAGATCATGGAGAAAGTACCGTTTTCCTTTTAGGGAATAAATTGAGCAATTAATGAAGATGGAGTGGAATGAGGTGAGGTGGAATGAAGTGATGGAAGAGAGAGAAAGGTGGTGATGGATGGGTGAATGGGCGGATGGGTGAAGAAACAGACTCCCACAAGGGTGGAAGTCTTTATTATGACAAGTACGTACCTTAATTAGCCGTAAGGAGGGACACTAGGTCCACTTCCTTCGGCTGTAGGAAGCTCGGGTGTTGAGTGTTGGATGAATTGTTGCAGGAACTCTTCTTTGGAAGCTGGCTTGTGATATAATTTCAAGTGATGACCATTGACAAGTAATTTGAATCTGATAGGGTCAATGGTAGTAAGTTGAACAACTCCATTAGGAAAGACCTCAGCGACTTCATATGGTCCTAGCCACCTTGTTTGCAATTTTCCTGCATTGTCTTGATATATAGAGTCATAGATCAGGGTTCAATCTCCTGGTTGGAATTTCTTGTCCTTGATAAATTTGTCATGCCACCTGATTCTCTGATTTTGCACTACCTCTATATGATGCATGGTTGCTCTTCTTATCTCATCCAAAGTAATTAGTTGCATGATTCTTTCTCTCTGTGCCTCATAAATATCCATCCCCAAATCCACTGCAGTTCTAAGAGTCTTATGTTCAAATTCAATGGGAATCATGGTTGTCTTTCCATACAACAACTCAAATGGAGTGAAGCCTGTAGTTGTTTTCTAGGTTGTCCTATAGGCCCAAACAACCTCTGGTAATCTGTTTGCCCAATCCTTTCTATGAATAGCTACTGTTTTGGTCAGAATGGCTTCAATTTCTCTGTTGGTCACCTCAACTTGGCCATTAGCCTGGGGGTGATAAGGAGTAGACTTCCTGTGCCTTATGTTGTACTCATTAACTAGTGTTGCAACAAGGGTTGATGTGAATTGAGTGCCTTGATCAGTCACTATTTCTTTTGGAACTCCATATCTTGTGAAAATCTCCTCATAGAGAAATTTTGCTACCTTGTTATCTCTTGCATGCTTCATGGCCTTAACTTCTACCCATTTAGTTACATAATCAGTGCATACCAATATATAAGACTTACCATTTGATGGAGGGTCAATGGGTCCTACAAAATCCAATCCCCACTTATCAAAGGGAGTGATTACTACCTGAGGGTAAAGTGGCATCTCATCGGATCTGGTTGGTCTGCCCATTCTTTGACTTTTATCACATTTTCTGGTATACCTTCTTGCATCCTTGTGGAGTGTTGGCTAGTAATATCCTATGTTCAAAATCTTCATTGTTGTCCTCTTGGCTGCAAAGTGTCCTCCACATGGTTTGTTGTGGCATGCATGAAAAATGTCATATGTATCATCTTCTCTCACACATCTCCTCATGACATGGTCTGGTCCAATATAAAACAAACATCTAGCAATCTAAGAGAAAGGAAAAGATTTTTCAATGAGTGTCCTTTTCTCTTTTGGAGAGAAGTGAGAAGGAACTCTTCGTATGACCAGATAATTAGCTATGTCAGCATACCAGGGTGTTTGTATACTAAGGGAGAATAGATGCTCATTAGAGAAAGAGTCATTTATGGGCTGATTGTCTTCTGATGTAGTCAGCCTTGAAAGAAAATATGCAACAACATTGGCCTTCCCTGGCTTATCCACAATGGTTATGTCAAACTCCTACATCAACAATAACCATCTTTCCAACCTACCTATGATCAAAGGTTTATTCATGAGATATCTAATGGCTACATGATTAGTGTGCACAAAGATTTGGTAACCTATTATGTAATGTCTGAATTTGTTCAGTGCATAGATTACTGCCAACAGTTCTTTCTCTATCACTGTATAATTGAATTCAACTCCTTGTAAATTTTTGCTGACAAAGTAAATGGCATTTTCAACAACATCTTCTTTGTATCCTAAGACTGCTCCTATGACATAATATGATGCATCAGTATGGATGTGGAAAGGAAGTTCTCAATTAGGTCCTTTGAGTACAGGAGCATGATTCAAAGTTGCCTTCAAGTCAGAAAATGCATTATCACAAGCTTCAGTCCACTGGAATTCAACATCTTTAGTGAGAAGAGTATACAATAGTGTTGCTACCTTGTTGAAATCCTTGATGAAACACCTATAATATCTTGCATAACCCAAGAAACTCCTAACATCCTTCTATTTTGCAGGTGTGGGCAGATTTGTGATTACCTCAATCTTTGCAGGATCTACCTGAATTCCCTTATGGGAGATGTAGTGGCCAAGAACTACACCTTTTTGCATCATCATGAAGTACTTTTCACTGTTTAAGGACAAGTTTTGGTCTTCACGTCTCTGTATGACTCTCTTGAGATTTTCCAATGCTTGATTAAAATCAACACCATATGTAAGTGGTAAAGTCATCCATATAAATTTCCATGCAATCATGAGAAATGTCTAAGAATATGCTAATAACTGCCCTCTGAAAAGTTGCAGGTGCATTGCATAAGCCAAATTGAATTACCGAATAGGCATAGGTCCCCCATGGAAAAGTAAATGTGGTCTTCTCCTGGTCCTCTGGTGCAATTTGAATCTGATTGTAGCCGCTAAATCCATCTAGAAAAGAAAAGTATTGCTTTCCTGCAAGTGTGTCCAAAATTTGATCAATGAAGGGTAAGGGAAAGTGGTCCTTCTTGGTGGCAGCATTAAGTTCCCTATAATCAACACAAACTCGCCATTTCCCTCCTTTCTTGGGCACAATCACTAATGGAGACACCCACTGACTATCTGAAATGGGGTAGATAAATCCTGCATCTAGTAATTTCTGCAATTCCCCTTTTACAATTTCTCTTAGTGCAAGGTTAGTTCTTCTTTGTGGCTGTCTTACTAGGGTGCAATAATCTCTTATGTAAATTATGTGTGTGCAAAGTTTAGGGTCCAATCCCTTCATATCATGATAATCCCACACAAATGCATGTTGGTGGGTCCTTAATAAGTTTGCCAATAACAATTGTTGTTCCCCACTTAATTTACTATTAACATTAAGTTGTTTTCCTTCTGACACCTGTACTTGTGTAGTTAGCTCTATCATGGCTGCTTCATTAACACATGGTACCTTTAGTTCATATGGCAGCAATGTATGGGACATACCTGTTGCTGTAGGAAGTTTGTCTGCAAAAATAGTGGCTGTAGGAAGAGTGGCTGCAAGAAGAACGTCTGCAAGAACAGTGGCTGCAGGAAGAGCAGGAAAAAGTATCTTGATTGGAGTAGCAGAATGAGAAGATGATGCTTCCTCCACTTCACAATGGTTCTAAATGATGTTAGCCAATACTTCATCCTCATCTTGGAGCTGCATGAAAGAGCTTATGCCTAGCATCATAAGCTGGGCCACATAATTAACTTCCTCGGCCTCTTCACCAACATGTGGCCATATAGGATTATCTTCATCATGAGATGGCTGAGCAAGAGGATAAAGAACAAAATTTTTGGTGCTCCTTCCATCATAAATGGTCATGTCTCCAGAACAACATCCAATGTATGCATCTGCAGTTGCCAACCATGGCCTTCCAAGAATAATGGGATACTCGCCTAATGTAGCTTTAGGAGAAAGAATCATAAAGTCTGTTGGGTATTCCCAGGAGTCTAAAAATACCACAAGATCCTCCACTACACCATCAGGCTTAACAATATAGTTATCGGCAAGTTGCAGGATAGTAGGAGTAGATCTCATGCTTGCAACGTTCAGTTGTTGCAGGACGTCTTTGGTCATCACATTTATGGCTGCCCCTAAATCAATCATAGCATTCTTAATTTGGATTTCATTTATAACAACTACTACCACGGGACTACCTAGGTCATTATACTTGGGGATAGTTACTTTTCCCAACATGATGTCAGCTAGTTGTCCCACCACATGAACTGTAGTTGGGTCCTTCCTTTTCCTACCTGGCTTCTTGAGGCATGTCTCCTTGATTGCCTTGTCGTAGATTAGAACATCCTTTATGGCCTGAAATAGAGGTATCTGGACACATATATGCTTCAGCTGATCCAAGATATCAAAGGTTGTATCCTCCTTTTCTTCCTTCTTCTTGGCAACTTCCAATCTCTGAGGAAATGGTGGTTCTTGTTCAGTCTACTTGACTTGGACTGGTTCAAAAATTTTAGGTACACTTGGCTAAATGGGATCATTCAGAGGTTCTTCTTCCTCTTCCACAGGAAGCTCGGTGATAATGGGCTTGGAAGGAGATGGTAGAGAAGTTCCTAAATGCAAGTGGATGTCACTTACACTCACAACATATGTAGGGAATTGATTTGAATCAGCAGAGTATGCAGGCTGTTGCTGTGGTTTGTTATTTGGATTGGGTGTGGGTTGGGATGATAGCTGAGTAGGTTTAGGTGCATTTGAGCTTGGATTAGCAGGTGGAGGCATTATAGTAGGCTGCTAAGGCTGAGAAGGTGGCTGCATGTAACTGGTTGTTTGAGTAGGCCATTGTTGTCCTCCTCTCCATTGATTTGTTTGCTGCCAATTTATTGGAGGTGGCTACCAATGCGCTTAAAATTGTTGCCAATTCCCCAGATGTTGTTGCCACTTGGGTGGAGAACTTTGATGATTGGGCCAAGAATTTGGAGGGTTACTCCAAGGCTATGGTGGATATCCTCCATAACTGGATGGATATGGGAGCTTTCCATTGGTTACCAGATGAATAGGAATTAAAACATGGCCCAACATAGGATAGTGGATTCAGTGGCATACCTTGTCTTGGAGCCCAAGGCTTCCTTTGTGCAACATAGTAGACTTGGTCTTCTTCAATCTGGATTGGTTTGAACTCAGATGGAATTTTCTTACTTTCAAGATTAGCTACCATCTTGCATTTGCAGTCCCTCTTCTTTTGTCTGCAGTGGGGGGCAATACTCTATCAACATTGTCTTTGCCTCCTCTTGCTTCTTCTTGGCTTGAAGTGTATCTAGCTGAGTAGCTAGATTATTTATAATGTCTTGCTTGAAGTCTGCCAACAAATGAGTAATCGCCATTCTTGAAACTCCACCAGTAGATGACTTACCCATGGAAGATTGGTAAGCTCTCCCTTTTTTTGAAGCTACCCTAGAATAGTTTTGGCATATTTTCTTGATATCCTCCCAAGGAACTTGGGTGATATCTCCTCCTCCCATGAGGTCCAAGGCATCAGTGTAGCTATCATTGATTTGCTACACCCCTAATATTAGTGTACATCGGGTTATGAATAGTCGACTATTCATAACCCGATGTACACTAATATTAGGGGCGTAGCATGATTCCTCTCAGGAAAAACAACTTTTGTGAGTCTTCATTGAGTGTATGGTGTGGAGATTTTTGTAGGAAAAACAAAAACCTTGCAATATAATATTCCAGGCTCTCATCTTCCTTTTGTTGCATCCTGAAAATGTCACCTCCTCTCATGTCGCTGCCCCTGCAATATTCCTTGTATTTCTCAAGGAATTTAGTCTTTATGTCTTCCCAAGTTTCCACAGTATCTTTTCCTAGGCTCATGAACCATCTTAATGTAGCTTTTTCAAAGTAGTAGGAAATAGCTTAAGCCTATGGGCATCAATGGTATAGTCATAACTCCTGCAGAGTATGTCAAACTCAAATAGAAAGGTATCAGGATATTTTGTGACAAGTCCATAAAACTTGGGGAGTACTGAAGTAGGGATAATTTTGATGTTGTCAACTTCATTCTGATGGAAACAGGGAAAGGAAAAGTTGTTTCCATTTGCATCACCCATGCCTGCTTGATGTAGTTCTAGAGAAAAGGGGTTCTCAAGTTGATTTTGGTCTTCAAAGGATATTTCAGAGCTAGTTAGATCAGGAAATGCATCAACAGAGAGGTGTGGATCTTTTTCTTCTTCTTCTCTTTGTGGGTTATTATATTCAACTAGTTGGAATGGACTAGGATTGTTAGGAAGGAATCTCCCATAAGCATCCCTTCTCCTACCTCTATGCATGCGGTATCACTCACTATCAGCCAACTCACACAAAGAATTGGTAAAGAATAAGGGGGTCATTACTTCCTAAATGAGGATATACTAAGATCAACTTCCAGAAACATTACAACAAGAAAAACTACCAATGACTCTAAAGAACTTCCTAGTTTGGCACCATCCCTGACAATGGTGCCAAAAATGTTGGCCTCCTACAATGATTTAATAACTAAGCCCTTACAACCATGATTCAAAGATTGGACATCTAACCTGAATAGATATTTCAATCATCATGAAGGTGCATTTAACTTGTCAACCCAGGGACGTGAACTTGAAATGGGCTAGCACAATATGTGCACTAGGAACTCAAAGTAGCCATTTTATTCTACAACTAAGGAACTCACAATACTGAAAGTAAATTTGCTTAGAAGGGAATACCATAAATGCCAATCATCAATCAAAAACTACATCAAACTAAAATGCAAAACAAAAATGAAAATCTGAGCAACAAACAAGGTACTACTCTATCTACTTTGGCTGCAGGAATAGTCACATAATGGAATTCTAGTGGCTGCAGGAACAACCAATGCCAGATTTCTAACTAATTGCTAAACAAAAAGTAATACTAAACTAAAGGACGAATTACTCACCAAGTGGGCCCCCTTGGATAAGTATCCCCTAAAACTAATGAGAACTCATATGCTAGAACTCATAACTTTATTTTATTCATTGTAAATCATGTGTACAAAAGAGTAATGTATCTGTATTATTGAAAACTTGAGAGTGCAAGTACAATATCAAATTGTGCAACATTTTGAGGAAGGAGCATCAAATCATTATTTATACTATCAGCTAAACAAGGTAGTCAACTCCACGATTGGGAGGACGCCATTTAGGGAAAACAAAGAAAGTGGAGCGGCGGTGGTTATGCATGCATGGAATCCGGTCAGACATGTAGGTCCAGACGCATATTTAGCGCATCAATAATGCCCGCGTTTGCTCAATCATTAAAGTCCACTACAAGGTGATTACATTCGGTTGCACGAGGAATCTTTTGTCGTCGACCTTCTTTGACCTTGAGCGATTCCTTTGCTGGACGTTATAGTGCATGCCCAGTTGGCGGTGTCTTCCTCAACTTAGCATCCTTGAATTAAATCTACATGGCAATGTTGGTACGCACAATAACTGCACATCTATAGCCACCTTAAGGAACATTCATTAACCACATGCAAAATCAATATAGATAATCCACATAGTATGCCAATGTCATTAAAACTTGCAGAGATAGGATTAAGCCCAATGTCTATGGTTTGAGGGAAACATTATGAAAATATTAACATTTAACATCAAAGTCTATGACAACTTCCAACAAATAAACTATAGATTCTACCCAAAATTGGACCAAAAACTAGGCTCATCAGAGCTCATCAAGTTATCTTGAATACCGTGGAGCACCAATCTCCTTAAGCACACTTTCCACTTTCTTTTCATTGGATTCTTCTCTCTGCTTCTGGTAAATCTCATCCATAATTTCTCTATATGTACCAAACGTTTTTACTTTGGGATCCTTAGGTTTTGACAATAGTATATCTATATAACCTTGTATAAATTCATCCTCAACCTCATAGGCAGCTCAAATATCTATGAGGTTCTAAGTTCCACTTCTTCCATAAAATAATGATCCTTATTTACCATAAAAGTTATCTCATTTTCATACTTCCAGACCAAACTAGATGGTATCCTATATTTGCTTTGCATCTCATTTTGTAAATTCTTAAAAAATCCCCAATAGAAAGTAGTGAAAGCTTGCTCATTCTGAAAAATTTTCATATGTTGTTTATTATGTGTTGCTACTAGAGTGAACTTGTCCCACATTTACCCTTAAAACCAGGTAAATCATTCAAAAAGAATAAATTAAGGCATCTAATCAAAGAACCAAACCTAAAATTATATTTGTTTTTTTTTGTTCTCCTCAGGTTCTCCATTAGCTGCTCTCTTAACAACTCACATAGATCAAAGTTGACACCTTCTTTTACCATTTGATGTGCGGTATGAATTGTAGTGGTGGTGGCAGTTCCTTCTCTGTCCATGAAGTAAATCTTATATTAAATCCCCATTAATGCATACTGGACACCAAGATCAATGATATCCTTAACTATTAGGGTTCTTTTATCAAATTTAGTACCAGTGATCTTCATAACTGTTTCATTCTTCACAAATTTTAGCATCGGGACTGATCAGGAGGCACAAAGACTAGTGATCGCCCTATTTTCATCCTATGTGATCATGTAGGGTTTGTCTATCTAAATGAAATCCCCATGAATGCGACTGAAGATAATTCTTACCCATTCCTTGCTTTCACAGAAGTCTAGGAAATCTTTCCAGATGTCCAACCCTTTTGTAGCAATATTCGCATTATTTGGATTGTATACTCCATTTTCATTTAGCAGGTCATGTTGAACCACCTCAAAAGAAGAGGTATTTTTTATCTCATTCAACTAGGCGTGGATGTAAATCCTTATATCCTCATAGTACATAATACCAACTAGAACTTTTAAAAACGTGCCATCTTTGTCCACTTCTATTGCTTTGAACGAAATTGTATTTGGGCCTTGGAATCTCAACAACATCAATGAAAATTGGTGTAGCCATGATAACACTTTATGATACTAGGGTTTTACAAGCAAAACTAAAGAAATACTCATGAAAATTGTCGTTAGGGTTTGCATGCAATGCACTAAAATTGTTCCTCTTCCTCAACACTTGCATACACTTGATATCCTTCAAATGAGATCAATTTTGATCAAATAGAAACTAAATATGCCTCACACCAACCCTAGTCACTCCACAATAAATTCCTATATTTGTTTTTGACACTTAGCAACTTTTTACTATCTGAGATATCACAAAGATCAATGATCATCTAGCAATTTTTTCGCAGAAGGTGTATTTGCTCTAAAATTTTGAGCAAAAACAACCATATCATCATTAACCATTATGTTGAAGATTTATGTATCTCATGCTTTACAAGGGTATGAAAAGATTTGCAATTGAAACTCCCCCTGAGCCAATACTTTCTTTTTAGTTACTGGAGGATTCATCTGCACCATGCTGAGGTACAAATTCACTCTTTACTTCACTTTCTTCCTTCTTCTACTATACTTTCTTCATTTCCTTCTCTTGTTGACCAATGTCAAACTTCTTTTGAGGAGAAAAAGACCTTACCTTCTTTCCCTTGCAGAATCTTGCAATATGTCATGGTTTATTGCAATTGTAGTAGGTGATACTAGGTTTTGGAGCGTAATTACTTCTTCTCACATTAGACTTACAATCAACATCCCTATGACCAAAATTTTTGTATGTGTAGTAGTATCCATAGAAGGATTGAGAAGTCACAACATTACTATTTCTTATTATTTTACTTTTGCATTCATTTACCTTATGACCAAATTTATTACAAGCATAGCACAAACCATGAAATGATTGAGTTCATAGCATTATACCTTGGAGGCCTAAATGAATTATGACTCATCTTTCTTCTACACTCAACTACCTTATTACCAACCTTATTACAAGCATAAAAATTACCATTGAACCTGACAAGAGCAATTTATTTAGGGGCAAGATTTTTGAGATTCTTCTTCTTGTTCTGAACATGAATGAATCTACCTCCTTTCTTGTTGTCTTGATTTATCTTTGCATCTCTAGAGGATGCCTCCTTAGGATTTTCAATGCAATATTTCTCCTCCTTTATTTCAGACTTCCCTTCTTTGAAGTTATCATCAGGTTTGTAGATGCATTGGACATAGGAATTTTCCCTTTTTCAAAACCCATACCAAATTTCTCTTTTGATGGTTTTTGAGAGTTAATCAATTCATCAATAATTTCAGAACCTCCTCTCAACTTTAGGCCCTTGTCAATTTATTCTTTGGATTTTTCAAGTTCTTTTCTTAGAGATACAATCTCTTCCTCAAGCTTTAAACATTCAGTATTTTTATCGTCGAGCTTGGTATTTTGGAAATCCTCAATCCTCTTGTCTTCTTCAACTTTAACTTTTAAATTTGAGATCACATCTTCAAATTCTTTGACTTTCATTTCACATCCATTTCCTCCTATAATTTGAGCTTTCAATTTGCTAATTTCTTCTTTTGATTCTTTATCTTTTTCCTTTAATTTGTCATTTGTCTCTTTTGACTTTTCCAACATGCACTCATTTTTGATATTTTGCAATCTTCCTTCATCCAGATCTTCAAGAGTAGACCGAAGTTCTCCTTCAAAATCAACCTCACAATCATTTGGATTGATGTCCCAACCTTCAAGTTCCATTGCTTCTAGATCTCATTCTAGAATAAACATGTCATTGATTTTTGCAACAGACCCCATGTGTTCAAGAGTGGGATCAACCTTAGTGTTAAGCTTCTCAAGGCACTTGGCTTTGATACCAATTGTTGAACACAATGTAGTGTTGAGAGGGGGGGTGAATCAACATACATTAAAACTTAACCATTCCCATTTGAAGATTAAACATCACATAACATAAACTAAAAGAAGAGTAGAAGAGAAAACATGCACCACACAAAGAAACCAAGATTTTTATGTGGAAAACCCAATGAGGGAAAAACCATGGTGAGGATTAGCTCATAATATATGAATCTCATTGCTTACAAAGATTACAATGTTGTTTAAGGCTCACTGCCTATAGACTTGTAGACTAGGGTGTACAACCTTAGGGAAAGATACAAAGAACTTGATGAGGCTCACTATCTCAGAGCAGGATACATGAAAATTATAACGAGAAATAAGAATATGAACTGCTATGAAAAGGCATCCAATGTATGTTGATGTTGCAGTCCCTTTTTCACACAATTACCCCTTCACACTGACTTTGGACACTTCATTTTCAATATATTTCTCAGTCATAATTATAGATGAGATCACCACATTCACCAATGAATTTCTTATTCTATAAATACCTTTCACAACAACATAAAACTCCAATTAGGTCGACTCCAAGATGATCTTTTAGATGAAACATATGTTATCACATAGGCTGACTCCAAACATATGTAATACAAAAAGAAAAAGAGTTGCGAGTCGACACATGGTATAATAGTACCAAAAAAATCTCAACACATCCTCCAAGGCAAACTTAATTAATCACATCCAACCACAAATGAAGGAACCAAGCCTGTCAGCCCAAACAACATCAACACCTCCAAAACTGCCAACTACTCATCTTTGCACCACTGAGGAGAGACCAAAAACATCATGCAGACCAAGATGTGAGAAATTTAGTTCACACAAAATATCTCCTCAACCTTCTCCTAAAGAAATTGATCATCATATTTTGGTGCAAGAAGAGAAACATATTGAACTGATGAAACGAAGCATCTTGTAACCAATTGTGCAACTCCATCATATGAAAACTTCACTTACAGACTACCAAAACATCTGATACAACAATATAATATGCTTTGAACATTACTAAACATGTCTTCAAAACTGCAAGGTGAAAACCTTACTTCCAAAGGAATTTAGAGCATTTCAACAAGACTTCATCTACACATTACTTTATCGGAGCACAAACTGAAACACTATCACTTATAAATTTCATAGTAGAAGGTGTGATGACTTGAATCCTTGGATATAACACCTTCACATATCGACCATCTTATCTTCAAAACTATAAGACAAAAACTTGGACTGCGGAGGGATGCATACCAAAATACTATGACTTTGCCTTAGAGTTACACTGTAAATGCCTTAGCAGAATTTTTGCAACTTATCTCAATATGCGATACACCAAACATGAATGATATCAAAGTGGGAATATTTTAAACATATCAAAACTTGTGTACTATCCTCTACAACATACTTTAGACATCAAACTAAATACCATTTCAACCTCATACTGCACTGCTGACTTGCACTATGCACACCAACTATCACTAGAGTATATATAACCTTTAACACACATATTTGGCATCAATGAACAACACATCTTGAATTGACATCAATGACAACACATCTTGCCAACAGTAGTGGCAAGAAACAACGCCACCTCCAAACCTTGGTGGCTTTATGGGATGGGAAGGGAGGACTCAAGGCCGATAGGCCAAAAAATCAACCCAAAATGGCATTTTGACCACGAAAGCCTTGGTAGCGATGGGACATATGTTTTGAAACAAATATTGAATCAGCTATAACCACTAAAACCCATAACCAAACAAAATAAAAACACCAAAAACTATTAAATTTCACCCAACAAATCTTCAAAAAAATTGCCAAATCAATTAAAGAAAAAATTCCCTTATCTGCATGAATTTGCAACAAAAATAATTTTAACCAAAAATTTTGCTCAAATATACAAAAAATATGTTTTGTAAAAAAACTTTGATATTAAAAAATTATGTACAAATATGAATTTTCACACAAGGTATGGTTATACAGCCAAGGGTAGAGAGACAAAAAACTTACAAAAATTTAAAGTTACTACTTTTTATGAAATGAAAGGCTAATCTTCATTTCTCAAACCTTTCAAACTTAATGGTGATCTGTGTTTTCCTCCAGAACACTCCATTGATAGGATTTATTTCTAAATTCATGTCTCTAATACCATGTTGGACTTTTCATGGACCAACTTGGACCTTCCATTTGTTGCTAAAGTGCTCTACCACTAAGCTACTACCCCTTTTGGGGCTAATCCATCTTTGGTCTAGATGTGGCTTATTTTCAACACATTGTTCTACAAGAAAGGGTGAATGAGCCTACATTATTTCATGCAAATTTTACTTATGTGCATTAACTAAACACCAACACATCTCATATCATAATATTCCCCTATGCACACACTTCACACTAAGATGAATTATGCACGAATAAGGACTTCTAATAGAATGGCTTCTGTTAGGATTAAGGTGCCATCTACCATGCAAATCCTATGTCATATTGCATGATTCCAATATCCTTGGAAAGTGTCCCTAGGAACTTAGGGTGATTGGGAAAATATTGTGTAATATTAATTCTCACCATTGTTTGTAATATATTTATAAGGGGTGATGGGTTCCACTAGCAATGGTAAAGGTTACTTATGGACATATATATTTAATATTATTTTCCCCACATGTGGATGTATAGAATGGGATGATAAAAGATAAGGAAAGGACAAATGAGTGATTTCTTGTATTCTCCAAGTGGAATCTCGCAAAGAGGCAACAAGTGTCTCTTGGTATTCCATCATTTATTGCATTTAATGTAATGTTTATCTTCCAAGTTTGGGAACTCAATTTGGAGGGAAAGTAGTGGAGCTAAAACTAGTGTCCTTTCACATTCCAAGGTGGTATTTCAAGGGTTGGGGATGTTTGGAATGAAGGGTCATCTTTGGGAGCCATGTTTTGGGCTTAAGATGTCTTCACAAGTCTATAAATTTAGCTCCTTGGATGTAGAAACTATAAGGAACAGTTGAATGTAGAGTTTCTTTGCAAGAACAAGGATAGGTTGATGCATAAGGAGATTGCTCACAAGTGCACAAGTGCTGCCATATTGGAGGCAAAGAGGAGAATGTAAGTGAATGTATTGTAATCTAATTTATTTGAAGATAATGCATACTTGGTCTCTCTTCTTGGTGGATTTTTTTCCCGTAAGGGTTTCTCTATATGTAAATCCTGTGTTATGTGATTCTCTTGTGTTGTTGATTTGTGCCTCAATGCTGCTATCTTATGGTGATGTTATTATTTATATATTAATGTTATAAGTTCACATATGATAGTGTTTATAAGCATGCTATGTTGGTTGATTTTTGACATCATAAAGAAGATGGATCTAATCATGGTAATTTCGTATTAAGACAACTTAATTTTCAAATTTGCATATAAGTTTTAGATTTTTATATTGTTGTAGTCCAAGCCTTGTATCTCATCCATTTAAGTCATATTTGGATAGATATTGAATTTATCGACAATTCTTATTAGAGCCTTATTTATTTCTCATCAGCTTCATACACGACTAAATAAACATAATCCATATTTCAAAGGAATTGGAGTAGAACTAGTGTTTTTTACTAATTTTTTCGGAAAGCGTATATCTTCCCAATATTGCTAAACTTCTTCATAATTTTTAGTGGGGTTTTGAAGAAGTAATATAGGAGCCTACAGTAAAAATTTCAAAGTAATTGGAGCAAATTAAGTGATTTATTGCAAAATTAGGGTTTTAAACAATTTTTTTGTCTGGGTTGCAAACTGAAAAAGTGCAACCTATCCCATGGTAAGTTAAAAAAAAAAGAGTATTTTGATTTTATTTATGTGATTTATTGCATAATTATCTTTCTAGAAATTATTCACAACAAAAAGTAGCCACAAAAAAGAAGAAAAAGAAAAAAGAACAAGTAGACCAAGAAAAAGAGCAAGAGCAAGAGAAAGAGAAAGAGAAAGAAAAAGAGCAAGAGCAAGAATAAGAGCAAGAGCAAGAAAAAGAGAAAAAGAAAGAACAAGAGCAAGAACAAGAGTAGGAACAAGAGTAAGAACAACAAGAAGAAGAACAACAAGCAACAGTAGAAGAAGAAGTAAAAAAGAAGATGAAGAAGAAAAAAAAAGTTAGCATTGAGAACAATGTTTTTGTAAAGAGGAGGGCAATGTTATGTCTCTACCCCTATAGTGTGTATAGTGTTATGAGTAGTCATCTTGTGGCTACCTTAACTCTTAATTAAGTTACATAATCATTATATATATGTATAACTCCTAGGATCACCTAAATATATGTTTTTGCATTCACACACACACACACACACATAACTCCTAAGATGACCTAAATACATGTTTTTGCATTCAATGTTTTTGTAAAGAGGAGGGAAATGTTATGTCCCTACCCCTATAGTGTGTATAGTGTTATGAGTATTCATCTTGTGGCTACCTTAACTCTTAATTAAGTTACATATCAATAATCATTATATATATATAATATTTATATATATATATATATATATATATATATATATATTGTAATTGATCTCTCAAAAATCTAATTGAAAACTTCTAGTTGATTTGATAAAATACTGCCAAAAACATAATTTAGGGTTAGGGTATGAGACCATGCATGGCTTGGGTCAGGTCCCACCTAGTCATTCAAGGTAAAGTAAAGAGCATTTTTACCTAGTTAAAAAAGTATAAAAATTAACCTCAATTAATAGAAGGCGTGCAGTAGTATATCAGAACAACAACAAGACACAAGTTACCATTTTGGCTGTGAAATGTAAAATACATATTACAACACTAAATTAAGGCATAATTAAGTTCATTTTAATAATAATTTCTTATTAGGCGTGAAAATGTATCCCTTTGCATTTTCACGCCTAATAAGAAATTATTATTAAAATGAACTTAATTATGCCTTAATTTAGTGTTGTAATATGTATTTTACATATTCACATTAATTTTAGGGCCCTATTAACTAAAATGGACTTAATTGTGTCTTATTTTTAGTGTTGTAGAGTGTACCTTTTTATACTTTCACACTTCTATAGAGCACCTTTAATTAATTGAGGTTAATTTTCCTTTATTGGCCCCTTTAATTCAAATCCAAGCCTAATTAATCACATTTTCCGAAGAGGAAACTCGACATTCATTAATGCCTTAACATAACACTTTACCTTGAGCAATGTGTGTCCTAGGTGAGTGACCTAGGACCCATTCGCCCATGGGCGAATGGGTCCTCACTTAGACCTAGGACCCTAATTTAAATTATGTTTTTGGCAATATTTTAATGTTTTCAAATCTATATTCAGATGTCGGCTTGTGTTATTTGAATTTTGGGAAATTAAGGATAAGTATTTATAAATACAAGGTTATTTTATCAAATCAACTAGAAGCTTTCAATTGCATTTTTGAGAGATCAATTACAAGATACAAGATTATTTTCAAGAGTATTCAAGAGAATATTTCTTCATCATTTTTTGTAGTAATCAAGATCCAAGCATTATGTCAAAGTTATGTTGAGTCATGCATGTTCTTGGAGCTAACATTGTGTTGTAGGTTCCATGATTCAATCAAGCATTCAAAGTATCATTTCAAGAAAAGATTCAAAGTCAAGATCCACATCCATTGAAGCCATTTCATGCAAGTTGCAGACCTCCATTATCAAGGTTCATCCAAGGGTTTGATGAATTGTGACATTGCTTTGTTCATTCATCATCCCTTTCATGCTATTTCGTTTTATTTCAAGGTTTAATTACCAAAACGGGGTTTGACCAAGGCAAACCCCCATTCACCAAAAACAAACATTTTTCCCCTCTCTTTGTGTGTTGTAGATTTGCAAGTTGAAGATCTCAAAGTTGCATTTGTTGTCATCTCACAGAAACTTAGGTCTCAGATTTATTTCCAACTTTTCGATGGTGAAAATTGAGAATTTGGAAGTGCAGACATAGGAGCAGAGAACCCAAAAACAAATTTTGAAGAGCCCTACCTAGGACCCATTCACCATAGGGTGAATGAGTCCTCATACAACTTTTAGAAACACCATTTGTGAGAGTTACACAACATTTATCTCTTCCAGATTCTCAAAAAAGTTTGTAGGTTCTATCAGTTTTATGCTTAATCTACTGAATCAAAGTTATAAAGTGCATTTTGGAGTTGATTTACTATTTTTAATCTTTCTCCCCAAAGTGTTGTTTGACCTAGAACCCTGTCCTAACACAAAAAGGGAAATTGCAAGATTCCTCAAAGAATTCACTCACCTGAGGGTTGAAAGTGGATTTTGACTCAAGGGATCTCATTTCCTGAATGAAATAGAAGAATAGGTAGGTTCATTCACCCCATTTTCACCTTTCTATTTATAGTAAGTTTGGTGAATATCCTAAATTTATTATAAAACCCTATGTGTTTGAACCCTACCACATTTTTTATGTTTCATACACACACACACACACACATATATATATAAGTATAACTCCTAAGATGACCTATGAGTAGTCATATTGTGGCTACCTTAACTCTTAAGTAAGTTACATAATCATTATTATAATTATATATATATGGTTATATATGTATGTGTGTGTGTGTGTGTATAACTCCTAGGATGACCTAAATACATATATATACTTATATATAAGTATAACTCTTAGGATGACCTAAATACATATGTGTGTGTGTGTATTTAGGTCATCCTTGGAGTTATACTTAAGTATCTAGGTTGGCATAGGTGGTATCCAAGGCATAAGTATGGTATATATAGGAGGTATAGGTAGATTATTATCATCATGTTGAGTATTGTGTTCTTATTGAAGACTATTGGAGGTATCTCCCTCGAAGTGGATTAGGAGGTTTCCCCCTCGAAGTGGCATATTATTATCAATTACTTACAACATATTTCCTATTGTATTCTTCTCTTGTGCAAGTTATTTCACATATTAGCCCACAATATTCTAAAATTTCTATTAGAAGCATGTAGGAAAACCATCTAGGCTTGAGGTTGTTACACCCCTTTTTTATTTTACCAAGTTACCTGTCATGTTAAAATGCATTTTTATACTTGATGACGACATTATGTTATTTAAATTTATGATGGAATTATATGCAATGAAATGTATTTTAATTTTGATGATTATAAGTTATTGAATCAATATTATGAAATATCGTGATTTATAATGGCTAACTATTTGAATGATTTCTAAGTGAAATGTAGGACTATTTTTCTTGCCCTCCAGAGAGAGAGGGAGAGTATCAATAGAGAGAGGAATATAGACTTAAAAAAAATAGGTTATTCCATTTGAGTTCTCGTACATATTCATGTAGGTTTACCCTAAATCTATTGTCGAGTCAAATTGTATGTTGTTAAAAATTGAGTTGTGTCGAACTGATTCGATAGGTTAAGTCTAACCTAGTCGAGTCTTGGTTACTCTTTTTCGTAAAGGAAAATAATTTTTTTAATGTTATATGTCTTTCAATGTTAATCAATTAGCTAATCTTGATTTTACAACAAGTTAAGTCGATTATTATGAAATTGTGAAAATTGGTAATTATATATATATATATATATACGTATGTAGAAATGGAAAAGTAAAATATATATATGTATTATAGATAGTATATATAATGTGTTGAATATATTTTAAATATTTACAATGCTTATAAAAGTATGATGTGGTAATTCAAATCTGCATATTGAAGCTCTTTGAGAGGTATTATAGCCTCTTTTGAAGGCTTGTATGATAGTAATAAGTTTGGCATTTAAGCCATAACTATGGCCACGTAGTGGTGGCAATAACTACCTTTTTTTTAATGAAGGGTAAATGCTTTTGACCCGGAGCTATGAACTGGTGAGGTCACAAACGGGGGACCTCATCCCCAATATAAATTCTCAATAATTAAACTCCAATGGGGTTTGAACCTTGATGGCAAGAATAACAACACAACAAGTCAACCATCATACCATGCCACTATTGACAACAATAACTACTATTTTAAAAGGTATTTCAAACTGTCATTTTAAAATACCATTAACTCAACTTTGTGGCAGTTTTTAAGTCATTATTTGAGGAATTTTTGCATGGAATTAAAGCCATAGTTGGCACCAAGGTTAAAAATCAACATAGGCGCATCTATAAACTATTTTGAAGCCACTTAAGTGGTAGTTGTAACTGTATTTTAAATAATCATTAATAACCATAGTGAGTTGTGGCATAATGGGAAAGTAAACTCTTTTGAGTCGACCCATATTGAATGGGTGATGGTTACTAAATTTAGAGTGGAATTCAATAAGGAAAGGGGCAACAAGCATTATAGAGTTGATTTGAAATGAAAGCCAATACTTTTGGTGGGAGAGGCCGCAACTACGGTAGGGAAAAAGACTTCCTCAATATTCATTTTTCATGAATGAAGGATAGAGAGGGAGACAACTTGTCTTGGGAAGGAGCTTTTCTTTGGAGTTTATTACTCATTTTGCAAGTTACAACTTAGGAAAGGAAGAGACAATTTTCTGGTTTTTGTAATGGAACGTTGCACTTAGGAGCCGCGACTAAACAAGGAAGGAGGCTTTTTCATTTGATTATCATTGACTCATGATGGTATTTTGGGTGGGGTAGAAAGGAAGGGAGAGGATTACTCTTATTGTTGGGCGCAATTTAGGATGAGCTACAAAATAGCTATATAGAATTTTTTTTTCACTTCCTTGTATCTTTATTAATATGGTGAAGAGTTGTGACTTGTGTGTTTGAATTGCAAAAGTATATAGCTGCAACTTGTGTGTGTTGGGGGAGAAAATAAACACTTAGATTATCATTCTCAGTTTTCTTTGTTCTATTCTGAGTTTGGTTTTAAGTAAGCAACACTAGTACTTGGTGAAGTTTTCTTACAATCTTTTGAGAGAAAGTTTGGATTGTGCAAAACCAAAGAGCTAGAGTTAATAATTTCTTCACAAATAGATAGAGTTGTTTAAGTTTGGAGTTGCAATCACTGTGCATTTTGGAGCAGTTAGTCTGAGCACTAAATTTTTTGGAATTTTAGAAGTGCAGAAGCACAATGAATTTACAGGCATATTTTCACACTTATTTTTCTATGTAAACTCATAGCTTCATTTTATTATTTCTCCAGTTTTAAAGAGAAAGATTATTATTATTTTAAGGAATAATACCAGATAAAGAATATAAAGATTATTATGATTATCTAGAAGTAAATGGGATTTAAATAATCTCATTTTCACTCTGTCAGGGACAACAGAGTTGAAAAGTATTTCTTTGATTTTTTTTTTAAAAGGTGCAATGCACCCATATTATTAGGGGTAAACGTTTTTGACCGAAGCTATGAACCAGGTACAATAAACCACAAGAAACTACCAAACCTGCGAGCACATTGGCCTAGTGAAGGCATAAGGCTTGCGAGCACTTTGGCCCAGCGAGGGTTTGAACCCAAGTGGCCATCACTACAACCAAGCGACTTGACCACTAAACCACGCCCTTATCGGCAATATTAAATAAAAGAGTTTAATTTATTTTCTCACATAGGGAATATTTTCCAACTTGGTTATTAACATTTTATTTATATATATGTATATATATTCGTTCATATCAATTGAGTATAAATATATGAATATATATGATACATATACAAATATTTTTACATGATTATATTAAGGATAATTTGGGATAAATGTTTGAAAAATCATGATACTAGTCAAATACTTTCTCAGTTGAGTTATCTGAGTTTAGATTGTCTAATAAGTTGATTTATTGAAGAACATTTAATATTTGAACATAGTTTTACTTTGAACTAAATTAGACGATATTTAATATCGTGATTACCTAGGTTTATTATGGTGTTTTTGATGAATGAAACCATAAGGTATAACATCAAAAGTCTGAAAAATTATTAAAGAAGAAGTGATCTTTTATTTATGTTGATTAAATTATTATACTTATTTGACATGTAGTCAATAATTTAAGGATGAGACCAAGTGTGTCAAGTCAATGACATTGTATTATCATTATTAACCAAATGTGCATAAAAATAGGAGAGTAGTTCACTCTCTTGGTTTGAGTTAAGGACTTGAACAAGTGACGATTTCCAAGACCCAAGATGTTACGAGAACATAACATGGGTGTTCAAAGTCAAAAAAACTTACCCAATCTAATCATTTATCGACTTAGTGAGTCATCACATTATGAATGAGAATCTTTTGAAAAGTCAAACTAGTTGTTCAAACAGTCAATTTGAGTTGAATGTTAGCTTATGAAGGTTTCCAAGTTGAGTTAGAGGTGGGTGAACATATGACCGCACGTTTTAAGGAAGTGGTTGAAATGTTTCCAAACTTTGGCCAAAGTACTGCAAAAGTATATGCTTGCACTATTCAGTTTACTATGATCTAGATTGCATAACTAGTCAATAGGGTCATACTTAGAAAATTCTACAGTTGTATAACCAAATTTGTTATTTAGGACACAACACTAGAGACTCAAATGGAATACTAGGGGTTCCTTAGTCTATACTCTTCATAAAAGGTAGGGCCACTTCTATTTCATAGGTGTGTGGGGGACCGTTGGTCTGTGGTTGGAGGTAAAGCACTCGGGTGATGTTCTCCCTCTTGTAGACGATAATGTCAAGGCTTGTGAAACAAAATATTTGTCCAAATATAGAAGAATTGACCTAAAAACTGAATTGTAATTTGTAAATTTTGTATACTTGATACTTTATCATGTATGAATTGTAATTGGAAAGATCTATTTCATTTACAAGTTGAAATGTAATATTATTTTAGATTTAAAAGATGTTTTTATACTTCCATATTTGAAATGTGCAATAAATGATGTTAGAAAAAGGAAAAAATTACATTCCTATTTTTAGGAAATGCTTTTATTTACTTCTATGGCTACACTAAAGTAATTATTGTGTTGTATGAGTTAGATTGTTGCATATGGTATTAGAGATACCAGGTTCAACAAATGGACCTATGAGCTCATTGTGAAAGTTTTTCCTCAAATATTATTAGTAGCTAATGTTTGAAATGTTCTTATGCTAGAATGGTAGGAAATAGAAGAACTAGGAAAACTGCAATGAAGTCAGTTCCCAGAAACCTTCCTAGTTTAGTGGCTAAGAAGGAGTCATCCTCAGAGGTCAAACTCCTTGAGAAGATTAACTACATAGGAGGTGCTTGGCTGGATAACTTTGAAACCTTAGTTGATGTACTCAAGTGTACCAAGCTAGAGAAGAAGTAGCGGGAGAAAGCAGCTATGAAGGCCATTATACCTACCCCTATCATCAAACCAGTCAAACCGTCAGCTCATAGGGAGATGCCTTTTGGTTGTGGTAGTAATGCACATGTGATAAGTAAGGAGGTTATGGATGAGTACTTGCATGTACATCCACCCTCCAAGTTTGTATTAGTTGACTTTGAGGGTGAGGAAGAACTTGAGGAGATACCTCTATCCGATAGCGACCTATAGTCACAAATAATAATAAAAAATTGTACTAAATAAGGATGTTATATAAATCCACTAAGTAATATAATAAAGTTTTGAAATTTTGCAAAAAATTCTCTTTCCATTGGATTAAGTTAAATGAATGAATATTGGATATTGTTTATAATGCAAATGTTAAATTAGAGGAACTAATTGTATGCATAAAATGAAAACTTTAGGTGAGGTAGAAAATCAAACATGGTTTGAACAAGAACAAACCTTGGAGGTAGTTAGGAGGTAGGCCAACCTTCTAACAACCCTAATGTAAAATTGGATCAAATCTTAGCTATGCTAAATGAAACAAGAGATAGAATTGGCACCATAGAGCAAGAAGTCAGAGGCCAAAGTAGGCTCGAAAAGAAAGCATCTCATGAAGGTGAGGATGAAAACAAACATGAATGCACCACCCAGAGTGAGCACAGTGAAAACAACTCTGAATCAAGACTTGATAATGAGAAAATAAACCAATTAGCCCTTGAGTTATCTAGGGATATGAAAAGGGTGACACCACCAAAGTTTGATGGAATGGTGAGCAAAGATGCAGTTGAGGCTTGGCTCACTGAAATGGAGAAGTAATTTGAAATAAGGAATTATTTTGAAGTTACGAAGGCATTTTAGGGAGCATACCAATTATCAAGAGAAGCATCCACTTGGTGGATGAACAAAAATATGGAATTATGGTTAAGTTCATTGAGCTTAATGTGGGATCAATTCATAATCATATTTAGGAAAAGATGGTTACCACAACTATTCTTTGATAAAAAACTCGCTAATTTCCAAAACCTACAGCAAGGTGACTTGTTAGTAGTAGAGTATTAGGAAAAGTTTACTTGTCTCCTAAAATATGTGCCCCAATATCAAAAATATGAGAGGTTTAGGATATGGAAATTTATCATGGGGTTGAATGCCCAAATTGGAGGTGAAGTAGATTTCCATGGTCCCACAACAATAGACCAAATGTATGAGAAGGCAATAAAACAAGAACAAAAGTTGAAATCCACATTTGCTTATCATGAGAAGAACCATAACATGTTCAATTGGTTGCAATCATCCCAAAAATTCAAGAAGATGAATGATAAGAAGGATTCTAAAAAGAAAAGTGATAAGGGATTCCATAATAATCAAAATGATTCCAAGGGCAAGAAGAAGAATAAAAACTCCAGGAAGAGTGGTAACAACTTAGGGAAGCCTTTTGAAAGGTGAGGACCTCTAGGAGGATGTTTCGCATGTGAAGGAGACAATTATGCAAATTAGTGCCCTAATAAGTCACAAGGAGATCAACCTCATGGTAATCCCTTACCAACTCAGCAGGCAACATTTCAATAGAAGATCCATGCAACACTAGATAACCGACAAGTAGAGTACCAAATTACTCCAATTAAAACCATAGGTACATTGTTTCGTGTCCTAATTTCAATTTTAATAGGTACAATTGAAAGTTTCATTACACCAAGAATATTAGATAAGCTTCCTAGAAAAGTTGGCTACATGACAAAAACCTAATCAATAGAGTATCTAACTAGACAAGAGCTCAGATAAAGTAGTGTTTTTTTTAAGACAATGTTGACCTTCTGAGTTTTTCAATTGAAGTGAACCTATTTGTAGCACCCTTAGGTTCCTATGATGTTGTCCTAGGAATAAACCAGTTGTGGAGGCATAGGGCTAAGGTAGAGTGTTTTGCAAAAACAATAGTGTTTGGATGACCTTGGGAACAAAGTTTTCCTGCAAGGCACTCCTAGAGAAGTCAAGCTAAGGAAAATATCTGTCGTACAACTAAAGAGGGCCAAGCAAAAAGGGTGTCAACTCCTTACAGTCAAATTGGAGAAATTGGAAGATTTCAAAGAATTTATATTTCAAGATGACTTAATGTACTATGAGTCTCAGAAACTCCAAGCGATGGAAGATGGGGATTTTATGGATCAAGAAAAATCTAATATGGAGAAGTACTCATTTCTACGAGATTTTGAGGATGTATTTCCAAATGAACTTCTTGGATCACCTCCCAAGAGGGATTTTGAATTCTCTGTATATATAATTCTTGGATTAGAACTAATATCCAAAGCTCCTTATCAAATTACCACAACAGAGTTGATGGAATTGAAGGCTTAGTTGTAGGAATTTTTAGCTAAAGGATTGATTAGACCAGTGTTTCACCCCAGGGTGTGCCTCCGATCTTTGTTAAAAAGAAGGATGGTACACTGCGCTTATGTATAGACTATCATATGTTTAATAAAGAACAAATATCCTTTACCATGTATTGATGATCTTTTTGATCAAATGCATGAGGTAACAATATTTTCAAAGATTGATCTACGATAAGGTTACCATCAATTAAGGCTCAAGGATGAAGATATTCATAAAAAAACCTTTAGAACAAGGTATGGGCACTATGAATTCACAGTCTTACCTTTTGGCCTAACGAATCCCCCTGCAACATTCAAGAATTTGATGAACAATGTATTCAGAGATTGCCTGGATAAGATTATTCTAGTGTATCTAGATTATATTCTTATATATTATTTTAAGAATGAAGAGGAACATCTCCAACACTTGCATTTCATTCTTCAATGTTTGATAGCGCAAGTTGTATGGTTAGCTCTCAAAATGTACTTTCTTTCAGAAAGAAGTACAATACTTGGGTCATGTAATTTAAATTGAGGGAATTGTAGTAGATCCAAAGAAGATCAAAGCCATTTTAGAGTGGATTGCATTGAAAATGCACACGAAGTTCGTAGTTTCATGGGTTTGGCAGGTTATTATTGAAAGTTCATGTCTAAATTTTCTAAGATTTCCTATCCCATTACTTCTTTGCAAAGGAAAGGAAAAAGATTTGATTGGTCAAAAAAAATCTAGGAGATATTTGATCAACTAAAAGAGAAGTTAAATTCAACACCGATATTAAAAGCCCTTGTTCTAGAAGGCCATTTTATAGTTATCTTTGATGCTTCAGGAGAAAGATTAGGCGAGGTGATTATGCAAGAAGGGTGAGTTATCACCTATAAGTCTAGGAAGCTGAAGACATATGAGTAGAATTATGCTCCTCATGATCTTGATCTGGCAGTAGTTGTGAATGCATTACAAATGTGACGATATCATTTTCTAGGGAAACCTTTCAAGTTAAGGTAAGACCATCAAGGTCTTAAGTATTTGTTCACTCAACCACATCTTAATGCTCGACATAGAAGACGGTTAGAGTTGATATATGATTGTGATTTTGAGATTAGTTATATTAAGGGCAAGGAAAATCTAGTAGCAGATGCTCTAAGTCAAAGGAGACACCTCTCCTTGATGATCTTTATTCATTTAGATTTCAAGAATCTAGTGTTGCAAAAGTCCAAGGGAGATGAGTAATATGAGCAAGTTAAGAAAGCTCTCACAGATAATCCTTAAGATTTGAGGTATGATGGGTTTTATTTTGAACCAAATGAACTATTAAGGTTTAGAGGAAGAATATACATTCCAAACACTGAGGATTTAAGGAATATCATGTGGAAAGAAGTTCATTTTGCACTATATTCAGAACATCCAAAAGTGACAAAACTTCTAGTGGATGTGAAACCATTGTATTTCTAGAAAGGAATGAAGAGGGACGCTACAAGATTTGTAGCCTGATGTCTAGAATGCCAAAGGGTGAAAACAAAACATCATCACCTGATAGGACTTTTGTATCCTCATGAGATTCCAAAGTGGAAGTGGTAGATCATCAGTATGGATTTTGTACAAGGTCTTCCTATGTCTAGAAATAGGCATAATGCTATTCTGGTAGTGGTGGATAGACTCACCAAGGTAGCTCACTTCATACCTAGGAATTTGACAGATGGAGCACCAGTCATAGCTTGTAAGTTATTCAAGAAGTGTTTAGGTTGCACAAAGTTCTTGAGATCATCTCAGATAGAGATACGTGCATGACATCAAGGTTTTGGAAAACCTTATTTTCCTCACTTGGAACTCAATTGAATATAAGCTCAACTTATCATATTGAGATAGATGGTTAGACAAAAAGGGTAAACCAAATTCCAGAGGATTTGTTGAGAATGTATTGTATGGATCAACAATACAAGTGAGAGTATTATCTTCCACTTGTAGAATTTGGTTACAACAATTCTTATCATTCTGTGATAAAGATGGCTCCATTTGAAGCATTATATGGAAGAAAGTGTTGAACTCCTATAAGCTGGGATAATCTAGAAGATAGGATTAGCCTTGGTTCAAAAATATTGTGGAAAATGGAAGAACAAATAAGTTGATCAAGAAGAGATTAGTGGAAGTGAATGATAGACAGAAAAGCTATGTTGATGCTAAGCATATACCGAGACATTTCTTAGTAGGAGAAAAAGTGCTTTTGAGAGTCAAACCCTAGAAGAGTTCTATAAAGTTTGGAAAGTCATCCAAACTAGCTCCTAGATATGTGGGTCCCTTCAAAGTTCTCGAAGTGATCAACTTGGTTGCCTACAAAATTTCTCTACCACCAGCTCTTGCTCGGATGCACAATGTGTTTCATGTGTCTTATCTTAAAAAGTATATAACAAGTGTTAATCATGTACTTGATTGGAATGCACTACAGGTACAAGGCCTAAGGGTGGTAATAATCGAGCCTCTCAAAGTGCTCAAAACATGCAGGCTCCACTTGCGTAACAAAGAGGTCACTTAGTGCAAGGTCCAGTGGGACTAGTATGCAGAGAGGACAGTGCTACATGGGAGGACTATAATTAAACTAGTCAAAAATTTCCTCATTTATTTCACGCTTCATAAAATTTCTAAAGAAAATCTTGTTATGTTTATGTTATGATACATTGAATCATCAGGGGATGATCCATATGGGGGGAGATATGTTACACTCCGTTTTTATTTTACCAAGTTACTTTTAACTATCATGTTAAAATGTATTTTGATACTTGATGATGATATTATGTTATTTAACATTATGATGAAATTAAATGCAATGATATGTATTTGAATTTTGATGATTATAAGTTATTGAATCAAGATTATGATTATGTCGTGATTTATAATGGCTAACTATTTGAATGATTTCTAAGTGAAATGTAGGACTATTTTTCTTGCCCTCCAGAGAGAGGGGGAGAGTATCACTAGAGAGAGGAATATAGACTTTGGAAAAATAAGTTATTCATTTGAATTCTCACACATATTCACATAGGTTTACCTAAATCTATCATCGATTCAAATTGTGTGTTGTTAAAAATCGAGTTGTGTTGAATTGAGTCAATAGGTTGAGTCTTGGTTACTCTTTTTCATAAAGGAAAATAAAGTGTTTAATGTTATATATTTTTCGATGTTAATCGATATTAACTAATCTTAATTTTATGACAAGTTAAGCCGATTATTATGAGATTGTAAAATTGGTAATTATATATATATATATATATATATATATATATATATATATATATACGATGGATTAATGTCAATAAATATATATATACACATGTAGTAATGGAAAAATAAAATATATATGTATATATATATAATGTGTTGAATATATTTTAAATATTTACAATGCTTATAAAAGCATGTATGTGGTAATTCAAATCTGCCTGCTAAAGCTCTTCGAGAGGCATTATAGCCTCTATCGAAGGCTTGTATGATGGCAATAAGTTAGGCATTTAAGCCATAACTATGGCCACATTGTGGCAGCAATAACTACCCTTTTAAAAGGCATTTCAAGCTATCATTTTAAAATGCCATTAACTCAACTCCGTGGTAGTTTTCAAGTCATTATTTGAGGCATGTTTGCATGGCAATAAAGCCATAGTTGGCACCAAGGTTAAAAGCCAACATAGGCAAATATATAAACTGCTGTGAAGCCACTTAAGTGGCAGTTCTAACTGTATTTTAAATGCTCATTAATAACCATAGTGAGCCGTGGAATAATGGGCAAGTAAATTGTTTTGAGTCGAACCATATTGAATGGGTAGTGGTTACTAAATTTAACATGGAATTCAACAAGGAAAGGGGCACCGAGTATTATGGAGTCAGTTTGAATGAAATCCAACACTTTTGGTGGGAGCGGTTGGGGCTATGGTAGGGAAAAAGACTTCATTATTTTTTTCATTATTCACGGACGAAGGATAGAGGAGACAACTTGTCTTGGGACGAAGCTTTTCTTTGGAGTTTATTACTCAGTTTGCATGCCGTGCTTAGGAAAGGAAGAGACAATTTCCTAGTTTTTATAATGGACCATTGCACTTAGGAGGAGTCGCGACTAAACAAGGAAGGAGGCTTTTTCATTTGATTATCATTGATTCATGATGGTATTTTGGGTGGTGTAGAAAGGAAGGGAGAGGATTACTCTTATTGTTGGGTGTAGTTTAGGAGGAGCTACAAAAATAGCTACAAAGAATATTTTTTTCACTTTCTTGTATTTGTATTAGCATGTTGAAGAGTTGCGACTTGTGTGTTTGAATTGTAGAAGTATATAGCTGCAACCTATGTGTGTTGGAAGAGAATAAAAACTTCTTATCCTTCTCAGTTTTCTTTGTTCTATTTTGAGTAAGCAACACTAGCAAGGTGAAGTTTGCTTACAATATTTTGAGAGAAAGTTTGGATTGTGCAAAACCAAAGAGTTGGAGTTAATAACTTCTTCATGAATAGATAGAGTTGTTTAAGTTTGGAGCTGCAATCACTGTCCATTTTGGAACGGTTAGTCTAAACACTAAATTTGTTGGAAGTTTAAAAGTATAGAAGCATAATGAATTTACATGCATATTTTCATACTTTTTTTTGTGTAAAGTCATAGCTTCATTTTATTATTTCTGCTTCATTTTATTATTTCTCCAGTTTTAAAGAGAAAGATTATTATTATTTTAAGGAATAATACCAGATAAATAATAGAAAGATTATTCTGATTATCTAGAAGTAAATAGGATTTATATAATCTCATTTTCACTTTGGGACAACAGACTTGAAAAGTACTTCTCTGTAATATTAAATAGAAGAGTTTAATTTATTTTCTCAGATAGGGAATATTTTCTAGCTTGGTTATTAACATTTTATTTTTTTATATATTATATGTATGTATATATATTCATTCATATTGAGGTGTATATATATATATATATACATGATTATATTATGGATAATTTGGGATAAATGTTTGAAAAATCACGAGACTAGTCATATACTTTCTTAGCTAAGTTATCCGAGCTTAGACAGTCCAATAAGCTGATTTATTGAAGAATATTTTGTTGGACTCAAGGAACACTGAGAGGGGGGGTGAATCAATGTTCAACAATATTTAAATTACAATCCAGATCTTAAACCATTTACAACATGTCAACAGAAGTAAAGATGCAAGCATATGAAGGAAACAATCAAAACACCATAACACCAAGATTTTTACGTGGAAACTCTGTTAGGGGAAAAACCACAGTGGAGGTTAATCCACAATTTAGGGGAAAAACCACAGTGGAGGTTAATCCACAATTTATACTTTGTTAAAAGTATGAAGAAAAAGGGGAATGCACATGCATTCGAGCACACTGCCTAGAGCTCACTGCTCAAAATAAGGAAGGCTCACTGCCTTACAATATATTTTGATTACAACAAAAGTTGAACTAAGAAAGTAGCATCTACAAATGTTTGGGTTCAATTTCAGTGAGGCTCATAGATTAGATTCTGGACCTTCTATCTGATTCTACACTTCGCTCTGTTATGCCTTAATTCGCTTCACAAAAATCCTCTTCTGCACAAGTAAAATTCGCTCAATTGATCTTCTGATATTCGCACACACATCAACACATATCGAACACACACATCTCCTCTTCAAAATGAATTAACTGATCTCATATATATATCCGCTATCAAAGGTTTAGTCGCTTCATGTCGGCTTCAACAAAATAAAAATATTTTCCAATAGTTGGCTCAAATCACATTTAATATTCGATGCGTACCCATCAAAGTCGGCTAATGCTATGTTGTGGCCCCAAATCAAAATGCTCAAACACAAAAACATTTAAACAATTACTCCTTATACATCTATGACATGCTATATTCACTAAGTCAGCCACCGTGAGCTAATAAACAAAAAATCATCCTGCCAAACCTCCTAATTTATACACTGATTAATGCGACATCACAAAACTTAACAATAAGATAATATAGATACTTAACAACATTCCTCGAGATCAACAACTCAAAATGGTAATCCAGTGATGCATATAGATCGACATACTAACCGGATACCCTGTTCTTCATTCTTTCTTCTAGTAATACTTTGTTCTTTACTTTGCCTGCCGGTATGAATAAATCCTGATCTGCGGACCAGAATAATGACTTACGTTGCCACCAGTGACAACACTAGAAGCCATATGCCAACACATTTAATATTTGAACATAGTTTTAATTTGAACTAAATTAGATGATATTTAATATCCTAATTATTCAGGTTTGTTATGGTGTTCTTGATGAATGGAACTATAAGGTATAACATCAAAAGTTTGAACCATTATTAAAGAAGTGATCTTCTATTTATGTTAATAATAAATTATTGTACTTATTTGACATGTAGTTAATACTTTAAGGATGAGACCAAGTGTGTAAGTCAATGACATTGAATCATCATTATTAACCAAATGTGCATAAAAATAAGAGAGTAGTTCATTCTCTTGATTCAAGTTAAGGAATTGAACAAGTGGCAGTTGCCAAGACCCAAGATGTTATGAGAATGTAACATGGGTGTTCAAAGTCAATTTTTTTTTACCAATCTAGTTGTTTACCAACTTAGTGAGTCATCACATTATGAATGAGAACCTTTTGAAAAGTCAAACCGGTTGGTCAAACAACCAGTTTGAGTTGAACCTTAGGTCATGAAGGTTCCCAAGTTGAGTTAGAGGTGGGTGAACATACAAATCCACTTTTTAAGGAAGTGGTTGAATTGTTTACGAAATTTGGCCAAAGTAGTGTAAAAGTCTCTACTTGCACTAGTCGATTCACTGTGATCTAGATTGCATAACCAGTCAGTAGGGTCATACTTAGTTATAAAAGTTTATAGTTGTATGACCAAATTGGTTATGTAGGACACAACACTAGAGACTCAGATGACATACTAGGGGTTCCTTAGTCTATACTCTTTGTGAAGGGTAGGGCCACTTCTTGTTGGAAGGTGTGTGGGGCATTGTCAGTTTGTGGTTGGAGGTAAAGCGCTTGGGTGATGCTCTCCCTCTTGTAGATGACAACACCGAGGCTTGTGAAATAGAAGATTTGTCTAGATATGGAAGGCTTGACCTGAAAACTGAATTGTAATTTGTAAGTTTTGTATACTTGATAGTTTATCATGTATGAATTATAATTGGAAAGATCTATTTCATTTACAAGTTGAAATGTAATAGTATTTCAGATTTAAAAGATGCTTTTATACTTCCATATTTGAAATGTGCAATAAATGATGTTAGAAAAATAAAAAAAATTACATTCCTACTTTTTAGGAAATGCTTTTATTTACTTCTATGATTAAAACCAAAGTAATTACTGTGTTGTATGAGTTAGATTGTTACAGAGGCCTTGTTAGGATCGTGTTGGAACAATACCATTTTTCAATTCTTCCTTAGGGGTAGGATCCATGAGAGTTGTATTGTGACCTTAGAGACCAATTCTATAATGTTTTCCAAAAGTCTTTCTTGGTTTCATAGATTTGTGGCATAAGTGCTATCATGTAGATTCTTAAAGAAAGAGATGACCAACTCTTCAATATCCTCCAACTTAATGAGGAGAGGACCCTTATGTGAGAAAATCAAGTCAATTCTATTTTCCGATCTTTGCACTTTGGTTGTGTTATGAAAATGATTGGTGTTAATACCATCAACTTCTGATGAGGACTCCCTTGATTTTGATTTCCAATAGATTTCCTCTCATGCAAGAACTTCTTAATACTACCCCATCGATTTTTCTCTTTTAGATATTCCTCATGAAACATACATTTGCTAACACTTTTTGATTCAGTGACTAATTTTTTAATCTTTTCTCTTAGATTTTTTTTGAATGATGATTTATTTTCCTCTTTAAAATGGATCTTGAGATTCAGGCATAATTTATTTCTAATTGTAAACATCATGGAGCCTTTTTGAATGCTTGTTGTTATCCACCAAATTCTAATTGAATCAAGGAGGTTATTGCATTTGAACTACATTCTTTTGAACTTAAAAAGGACACTAGATAGGGATATGGTCTTTTGTTATGGTTAATAGAACTAGGAAATTCAATTCAAGCCATAAACATGAATGGTCAAGGAGTCAAGTGTATGTGGAGAGTTTAACCAATTGACATTATGGTTGAATTTATCAAGACTCTTGGCAATATTGTTGAAACTAATTCTTCTCTTGGTCTAAGTGTACTCGCCATTCTTTGGAATGATGTCAAGAAGTTTAGCATCTCTCACAAAGTTTTGAAAGTCAATTTGGGACTAATGTGCTCTAGACAATGTGCCTCTTTTATTTGTCCTTGAAAGGATTATGTTAAAATCCCCACCAATGATGAAAAGATCAAATGGAGAACATAAAAATTGAGATATTTGGTTCCACACTTGAAGTTTCTCTTCTAGCTTTGTTAGCCCATATACATTCAACAAAGAAAAACTAAACTGATGTGAAGACTGTAAGCATCTGCAACCAACTAATTTTGGGCTTGAAATCTAACATTCATCTTCACCTATTATAAGGACCACACAATCCCAATACTACTAATAGCACCAACACATTCCACAAAAGATCTCTCCCATCCCTTGCAAAGAGTAACAAAAATCTTCGCATCTTCCTAACATAATTTTTCTCTTGTAGGATGATGATATCAACTTGAAGAGACTTGACCTGATGCTTGATCAAGGACCACTTATTAGAGGCATTGTTCTCTAAGGGAGGTCTTAGACCTCAATAAGTATTGGTTTATCAATGATTGTCCTCTCAATAAATTATTCTCTTTCATTTTCTACTTATTGGTTTTCTAACCCTTCTTCCCTTAGACAATGTTCGCACCTTCAGGATCTCTAAAGTCAATTGACTTATGCATCTTTGGTTGACGATGCGAGGGGTATCATCTTCATCATTCTTTGAGCTATACTGAGAGTTAACCTCGTCCATCTCCATAAGCTCCTCAAGATTTGGATTTGGAGATTTGCTTTCATATGATAATATAGCCATCATTTAGGCAATTGATTTCCTACGCTTCAAAAGAGATATTAGATCCATAGGACAAGGAGGCTATCATGATTGACTTTGATTAAGCAATTTGGGAATCCAAGGGTGAATTATTTGCATCATCTAAGGCCAAATATTTTAGAGGTGGGGATAGGAGGAGGTGCACATACATGTGCAAGGCCAACTAACTTGATCTTTTTAATGCACTACTAAATTGATCTTTTCTTATTTTTGGCTTTGCATTCTGTATTAGTGTGGGAGTGGAAAATGTATATTGAAAAATACTTTTAATATTCATTCAACCTCCATTGACTGACTCCATGATCCATTTTCAAATTCCAAGATAATTTTCTTGGGAAGTTGTTTGGTAGGAATAATACATATGCAAACATCCATCCTAGAATCACCACCAACCATTTCATCTTCAACAGATATGAATTGACTAAGACCATTACCTATTTGTAAAAGCCCATCCTGAGACCAATATCCCTCTGGCAGATTATACAGCCAGATCCAGGTTGGGGAATTGGAGATGCTGCAGGACAGTGGATCGAAGATCGAGTACCATTTTTGCAATATCATCCAAAGGTTCTGATCCAGGACAAAGTCTCTGTCAGCTTCCTGAGTGAATCCAACAAAGAACCCTTTTGGAAGAAATTTTAAGATCCGGCACGCCTCCCATTTCTCCTCAGTCCAGTTGTAAGTTCAAGCGCGAACAGGTCATATATCGATGAATTTTCTAGTGATAGCAGTAAACCCTAGGTTTTCCTTGCTTCTTCGAATTTCTTCACTCTGGAGTTGAATTTTTATTTCTAGTTTGAGAATCTTCTTTCTTCTTGTTTCTGACATTATCTTGAGTTTCCGGACAAATTTCAGCTTCTATGAAACGATTGCAGTGCTTCTCTGAAAAAATCTTTTTTACGCCAAAGATCTCCATAAATGCATTTTCGAAAAAAATTCACATTTCTGCTGTGAAAGGGCCAGGACCTTTTTTGATTTTTTAACAAAATTTTATGTTAAACTCAAATTATTTCTATGATCTAAAAATATGAATTTAAATTGATTCTTCTTTAACTGAGAGCAAAAAAAATACAGAGATATTTTTAAAAGCTTTAGAGGTAAAAACTCTCTGTACTGGTCGAAACCAGGTAAGAGAGTCCTTACCCGGAATAATTAATGTTATCATGTAACCAAACAAATTTGCAATTCCGCAGGAAAATGTTCCTTCAACTTCAAACCAGAGATCAAATAATACTAGACGTGGATAAAAGGGAAATATGTAATTTATAATTATGAGAGCCAAGCCTTAATGGGAAGCCGAGAAGGCTTCCTCAACATTACATAAAGCAAACAGAAATCTTCTCTGTATCATAGTAGCACTGATCTACAAACCCTAAGTATAAGAGAAAAGATAGATTTTAATGGCACTCAGCTTAAGTACAAACTAGTAATCTAATATGAAAGCAATATTGAGGAGTATCAAAAAGTAGTATATGGGCCCTCAGTCAAGAAGTGCAGAGCTGTTCCTTTCAAAGCAAAATTGTTCAACTGCTGCTGCTGCTCCACAGAAAGCTCTTCAACATCCATTGAACTTACCACCTTCTTCATAATGTGAGGGCCTGCTCTCGCAGCATCACACCTGAACTCCATGAAAGACACAGCTGTTAACATCATTATAATCAAAGCTGCTGCAAAACCGTTACACTTGATGAATGCCATACTTGTGTTTGAACAAATAATGGGTGATGCAGTAAGTATTGCAAAGCTGTGGTTGATGAATGTAAGAGAGGAAATTTAAATAGAGGTATTTGGGCACTGACAAAATGGTGTTCCCACAAATTTCCTGCCAAAATTAGTTAAGCAGGAGCTAATTCGTTGTTACAGACTGGGAGTTTATGATGGAAAAGAAATGGCGGTTCAAAGGAAATCTGTTGGTGGCAATTGCAGAGAAATGTCAGAGATCTGTATTAGTTTATTTTACATTTGGCAACTCGTCAGAATAATGATTAGTATGCTGTTTGCCTTCCATGAATTTATACCTCCGGGAAATGTTGCTGGTTTTTTTTCTTTCTTTCCCTAACATGGAGAATCAACAGCCATTAGGAGTGATCTTATAATTCTGTGGTTGTGTTTGGCATGGCAGTGTCTCAAATGTCCCTCATTTAGATATAACATTTGAATTGAAATTCGAAATTGTAATTTCGAATATTCTTCATTCAGATATAACATTTGAATTGGAATTCGAATTTGTCTATGTTTTTCAACAATTCAACTATTTAATCAAATCCAGAAAATTATTCCCAGAAATGTTACCTTAACCTTAGATTTTTTAACCTGATTTATTTACAACATAACTTGTACTATTAAATTTTAAATCTCATATGTCTTAGTTAGGACAATATTTATTTCTTCCAAAAGAAGGAAAGGATTTAATAGTTTAATACTTTCATTTGGTAAAGTTTAAAGAGTGTGCATGTTGTTTGTTAGTTTAGAGGTCAAAGAATTTTATATTATTAATTTTTAGATTAAAAAAGTTTTAACCTTTAAAATAATAAACAATCTTTTATTTACTTAGGTCCATCATTATGTTCATTTAGATTTAGATAATGAATCAATTTTTCATAATTCTTGTGTACAATTCTTTTTCAATTTATAAATTTATGTTATGTTAAAGCATCTTTTTTCAGTTATTTAAGGAAAGAGTTTTTACATATAACAAGAAAAAGTTAGCCTATTACTTGTACATTAAAATATATTTTTTCTGCATATATATGTCATCACATGATTCGTTGTTTTTATATAATTTGTTATAATGCATATTTTTTAGTTAAATATTAGTTTTAAAAGTCCAATCTAATATTCTTTTCCAAATACTAAACTCCACTCATGTCTAGTTCAACTATTAGAGATACTTTACCCTAACATATAAATGGAGAATCACATAATGATAAAAAAATGAACACCATAAATGTGACAAGTGAGCGATATAATTGTTATATCAAAAATTGTAGGAAAGTACAAAAAATTGTGGAGAAAGATGAAGGACTAAAGAGGGTTCAAACTATGTTTGCCATGTTTATAAAACCTCGATTGATGACATTGAATTTTTTGGATGTTATATTGCTTCTCATGGTGGATTCTTGTGTTTTGTGGGGTTGTCACAATCAATTATATTGTAGAGTGATGCAATCACTTTCATAATATCTTTGGGAGGCATATATGTAATTTTGTGTTAACATGAAATTGTTACCTATTATCATTTTGCTAGCTTTCCTCTATGTTATAATTGCTATGCTCATTGGTTTTGGAAGGGCACTCTCTAAGAGAGATGCCACTTTTGATATATATATATTTTTTATATTTTGTTGCCTAGTTAGACAAGAGAATATTGCGGGTACTACAAGCCTTAGCTATTAGTTGCATTCAATATTTTTATGTCAAGAATTTTGTCCAACCTTATTTATTTTCCTTTCCTATCTATATTAAAGTTACTAAGATTTTGCCCCTATTTTGAAGTGGCCAAGAGCATTGTACATGTAGTTGTAGGGGGTTTCTCAAGTTCTCATGTTGTCAGTGTTGCTCAATCATAAGGGTTAGGTTCTTTGCCATATTTTATTCAAATCCTTCTTTTCCTTGAATATTGTCCAAAGAGTATAGGTGCTAAATTATAAGGATGATATTGAGATATATGTTACAAGATCAAGTTAGATCCATCAAATATAACATAAGGTGATATTACTCCAAAGTGCATGGAGGAAATGCAAGGTGTTAATGGCTTATTTTTTGTATTCCTAAATAAAATATTTGAAAAATACCTATGTTAAATCTCATATTTTATGGAAGGTATTTTAACACTCTCAAATATATGGATTAATTTATTAGTGATGGATAGTAATGTTTATTGAATCTATTCAATATCGATTTTATAAGTTACTTTTATGGGAAGCAACTCATTTTGTTATAAATGGGAGTTTACCTTTCATTCTTTATCTAATATGGTTTAATAATTTTAATAACATTATATGTGTTCTTGTAGGGAGAATATTTTCTCTCAGATAAGGCTCGCAAGTGTGAGTGTTGTCCAAATCCTAGGTGTATATTTTTTCTCCATCCTTGGTTCATTTACTATAGTTGTGTATATATCCTATGAGCATGCTACACCATGCCTATTAGTAGGGATCACATTTTTAAAACAAAGGTAGTTGATAGGTTTTTTATTAATAATTTTTAACATTATTTGTATTTATGTTGTTTGATTGTTGGATGCATGACTAAGTTAGAAGTGTAAATTTGATACATTTGATAAGGGTTTAGGATATCTAACAAAAGGGTGGAGGTAAAAGATGGAGTTTTGTTATAGTAGTAGGTCCTACTAGTATATTTACATTGTTTCACATAGGACCTAGTCTAAACACTATTCAAGTGCTTGAGTTTGACATTAAGGGAATTGGTGAATCATTATCATATATTGGAATAAAACTAGTGCTAGTTGGAGGTATTTGTATCATGTGTAAAAGGAAGCTAAGATATTTAGGGTATTTTCTACATGTTTGTTATGATCAATAAATTTGTTAAAATTTTCAATTGTGATCTTCATTGGATAACATAATTTATAAAAAATGGCCAAGTGAGTTAATTTAATAGAGTAAGTATTTAACTTAAAATGACCCTAAGAACTCTAAAGATGCAAGAAAATTCAACAAAAATAGAGTTTGAGAAACATATAAAGAATAATATAGATTCAAAAGATTCAAGAATGATTTAGATGCCTAGGGTTTAAATGAATAGTATGTGATAGATATCAAAATGGTTCAAATATTCTAATGTGTAAACATAGGTTCAAACCATCATGTATGGTGTAAATCACTTAGATGAGTTCAAACCTAGTCAAAATAATAGACTCCACAAGAATTCAATAAGTTGAAACCATTTAAAATTCATTTCTATTGATTAGGAGTTTGACACGCCCAACAATAGAGCAAGTAAAGTCACAATATCATTTTACCTCTCTTGGAAAGCAATTTAAGACTCCCATAACAAATCCAACTACACCAAGGTCTATGTTACTAGGTCATGGTAGTGAAAATAACCCAATGATATATGTAGTTGTCCCTGTTGGAGTTATCAACCCAAGATCTTCAATCTGCAATGCCAAAGAACCTTCACAAGAGATAGAGAGAAGCAACAATGGAAGATGCTATTCCACCAAACAAGGATTGCAATATGATACAATATGATCAATGCAATACAATACAATGCTATATGCAATCTATTAACAAATATGTTAGAGATGCCTTGCTTATAAAGGCAAGGATAAGAGATAGGATAAGACAAGATCATGACAAGTGTCTTAATCCTATCACATGAGACAACTAACTCATAACTACCTAGGAAAGTGGAAATTCTAGATAAGACAACTAATACTTATCTAGATATGACAACTAATATCCTAAGTAAACTTAACATGTGAATTAAGTCCCCTAAGTCCCTAGTAAAGGAATAAACTAGGTACAAGACTTATTCACACCAACACCCCCCCTTAAGTGCAACTTAGGGAGGTACAAACCAATGTAAACATGCAAGAATATGGGTCCCGACAACTAGGCCTGATGAGGTACCCATGTACAAAACAAAAAACTCTCATAAGCGGAGAAAAGGAGAAAAACCCTGTGGGAGAAAACTTCTCTCCAAAAGAGAGAAAAGAAACAAAGAAAACTAATGAAGGAAGGAGGACTCCTCAAGACCCCCCAAGGACAACTTCCTTCACCCCAAGCATCGATCGCAACTGAAGATAACGAGGCGATGCCAAAGGTTTAGTGAAGATGTCTGCAACCTGCTGATCTGTAGGCAAATACTCCAAGCTGAGAACACCATCCTGGATGAGCTGCCTAATGAAGTGCATGTGGATCTCAATATGCTTAGTCCGCTGATGCTCCACTGGGTTGCGTGAAATATGAATGGCACTCTGATTGTCACACCAAAGAGTAGTGGGCTGAGTGGAAGGGAATCCAAACTCAGTCATCAACTGACGAAGCCACAAAACCTCCTGACTAGCCAACATGCACCTCGAAACTTAGCCTATGTCGATGATAATGCAATAGCAGTTTGCTTCTTGCATGACCATGCAATCGACCAGAACCAAGGCAAAAGACAAAGCCAGAAGTAGACTTCCGATCATTGACATCACCAGCCCAATCTGAGTCAGTGAAGCCCACAATCTGAGATGCACCTGAAGTGTAGTGAATGCCAAAATGAGTAGTGCCCTGAATGTATCTCAAGATACGCTTGGCGGCTTTCCAATGACTCTCATGAGGCTCCTGTGAGAAGCGAGAGACAAGTCCAACCGCAAAGGAAATATCAGGACGACTATGTGTCAAGTACAAAAGGCTGCCAACCAACTGCCGATACAAGGTAGGATCAACTGTAGGAGTAGTGCAATTGGAAGACAGTACAACACCTGACTGGAATGGAGTAGGGGCAGGCTTGCAATCAGCCATGCCAAATCTCTGAAGCAAATCAAGAGCATACTTCTGCTAGAAAATGAAGATCCCCTTAGAAGTCTGATGAACCTGAAGACCAAGGAAGTAATGCAAAAGACCAAGGTCGGTCATATCAAATCACTCCATCAATGTCGCCGTACTCTCGAATCATGGAAGAACTTCGCGGAGTAAATCAAATCATCCACATAGAGCAGTATATGGATCCTCTCCACGGCGTCTTTGTGTATAAACCGGGATCGAATGGCAACAGTGTAGCTCTAAAGGGGCAAGAAACTATCCATCTTCTTGTCAGTTCGGTGGGTTTGTTTGAGACCATACAATGAACGCCGAAGTTTCAGAAACAAGTGAAGAGTCCCGCACAAAACTCCGGTGGCTGCTCCATATAAGATCCTCATATGCAAGAGAAAGCACTCTTCACATCCATCTGATATACTGACCATCCCTGAGATGCAGCTATAGCAAGGACAAGGTGAATAGAATCCATCTTGGCAACAGGAGCAAAGGTCTCGGAATAGTCAATCCCTTCAACCTGAGAAAACCCCTTTGCAACAAGACGAGCCTTGTACTTGTCAATGGAACCCTCTGCTGCATACTTGGTACGATACACCCACTTGCACCAAACCAACTTTCTTCCCTTAGGAAGAGGTACAAGATCCCAAGTATGATTCTTCTTCATCAAAGAAGAATTATCAAAGCCATAGCACTATCCCACCGAATTTTAAGACCAAAACTGAGATCATCCGTAACCGCGAGATGACTCAAAAGACTAATTCCAGAAGTCTAAGAACGAGTGTGGCGAGTGTCTGTGGGATCACCAACAAGAGGACCAACCTCCTCAAGAGTAACTCAAGCCCATCGTGGCCTAGTGGGTGAGTGAGGAGGAGGTTCATCAAGACCATCATCAAAGTCTTCCTCAAGTAGCAAAGTATCATGAATTGAAGAAGACTGAGTAGGTTGTGATGAAGAAGAAGTCGAAGGAGGATCTGGTTGGGTGAAGGTCTCAAAAAACTGAACATCACGTCGGAAATGAACCTCTCGTGTGTTAGGATCAAACAATCTGTATGCCTTCACATCCTCACAATAGCCAACAAAGATGTAACGCTGACTCTTCTTCTCCATGGATTTATGCCGACCATTCGGAATGAATGCCCAAGCCTCACTACCGAATACTCTGAAGAAGGATACATTAGGCTTGCGATGAGACCAAGCCTCCTCAGGGGTCATATTTCGCATTGCCTTGTGGGGCATACGATTCTGAATATAGTTGGCACAATTGATAGCCTCTTCCCAAAAGGCGGGAGCCATGGACCTAGACCGAATCATACAATTGACCATTTCCCTGAGAGTCTTGTTCTTTCTCTCTATCACACCATTCTGTTGAGAAGTGTAAGGAACCGTGTGCTGGTGAAGAATACCATGCACACCGCAGTAAAAACCTCGGAAATGCCCGATAACATACCCCCATTATCTGGTGGCGATTCGTCGAAGAGAAAACCTCGACCGCTTCTCCACAAATGTTTTGAAAGTTTTGAAGTTGGTGAGGACTTCACTTTTGAGCTTCAGAAAATAGACCCATGTCTGGCGAGAAAAGTCATCAATGAATGTTAGCACATACTTGGCCCCTGAAAAAGAAGGAGTTGGGAATGACATAAGATCACTATGGACCAACTCAAGGGGTGTGGTTGCACGTGTAGCATGACCCTTAGGAAAAGAATCTTGATGTTGCTTGCCAAGAACACATCCTTGACAAACACCATCTGTGCAAGTGATCTTTGGAAGACCAACCACTAAGTTACATGCTTTCATTTGCTGAAGATATCTATAATTCAAGTGCCCAAATCTCTCATGCCAAAGCTTGCTCATTGAATCAGCATGAGCAACAAAACATGAACTCGATGAAGACTCAAATCCATCAAATCGATACAAATGATTCTCATGATCAACTACCCCTGTAGCAATAACCTTCTCAGGATCTTGCAACTGTCTAATAGTCACATTTTGTGGAGTAAACTCAACTGACTTCCCATCTCCAGAATGACAAATCTGATATATGGAAAGAAGATTCGCTGAAATATCAGGAACAAGAAGAACATCCTCAATGCACCCATCTAGCATCTGAACAGAGCCTGTCCCCAAAATTGGAATCTGTGAAGAGTTCCCAACTGCAATCTGAGAAGTAGAAGTATGAACTATGGAATCAAGAAGTTCACGCGAATTGGTCATGTGATGTGAAGCACCTGAATCAAGAATCCAACTATCTGAAGGTGAATGCATAGCTCGTGCTGAAAGAGCTTGCCCTTTGCCCATGGAAGAAGGCTTAGCCACTGAAATATTGTGCTTCTTCATAACTTCCTCCAAGGCCTCTAATCTCTTAAAGCAATGAGATGCATCATGCCCAGTTTTGCCACAAAATGAACAAAGATCTCCTTTCTTTTTCTTGGACTTGGAAGAAGAATCTCCAGAGGTAGAAGAAGAAGGAGATGAAGTGGACTTTTGATTGTTCTTCGGCTTTGGTTTGGAGGGATTCTCACTACCAAAAGATGATTCTGCTTTGGGCTTCTTCTTGTTCTTTCCTTTACCCTTGGATGATTGAGCCATTAGAGCATGATTCGTAGAATTAGGTAAGGCATCCAACTGAATTAACTTGGCCTCCTCCCTAGTAAGATGCTCACAAAACAACTCAAATGTAGGCATTTTGTAATCTTTCCCCATTGCATCCATAGTTGAATAGAAAGTAGAAGAAAACACTTGATAAGGGCCCTTTAACTTAGACAGAATCAAGAAGATACATTCATCACTAGATACATCATGTCCACGTCCTTTCAACTGTGACAAAATCATCTTGAATTGAGCAAGAAAATCCTGCATTGAAGGAAACGCATCTAGAGAGAGGGATTGTAGTTCTGCTTGAAGTTGCAAGGTTCTGAAATGATTTATTTTACCATACAATTCTTCAAGTTTGTCCCAAACATTCTTAGGTGTTTTGCACTCCGAAATATGAAACAATAGATTATCAGATACATGTAAGCCAATGAGCCCTTTTGCTTCATCCATTTTACATCTATGGACAAACTTTTCATAATCCCTTGTAAATTTAGGTTGTTCTGCATCTAACATTGGCCATAGACCCTTAGATTGTAACAATTGAGTCATTTTTAGCTTCCATGTATGATAATTATGTGGAGTGAGTGGTTCAATTTGCCTTAGATCCGCCATGAATCACCAAAAGAAAAGGACAATGTGGCACTTAAATTATGCCTTTCACCCCCCAGAATGTATTAAAAACTGATTTTGCAACCCCCCCAGCAAATTACAATGAACAAATTTTTGCAATTTTACAAGTGACAAGCTCAAATCAACCGTTTATAACACACGGTGATTTTTACAATTTTTCAGAAAAAGGAGCTTGCAAATCTGAAATCAGAGGTTACAAACAGATTCCTTGCGATTTTCTGATCAATTTCAAAAAAATTTTTGCCAAATTTCGACTTCGTTGGCAAAAGTTACATCAAGAACAAGCAATAAATGCACTTGTACCTTCAAGCTGAAAAATCTGGCAAAAAATGACAAAATATGGAAAAATAACCTGCACCACTACGAATTTCATCGAACCACCTTTTCGACGATATCTCGTTTACTGAAATCCGACTTCGTGGCAAAAAGTTATGCAAAAATGAAAATGCCTACGAGTAATCGCGGAACACTAAACGTGTGCAAAATTTGAGCCCTCTGGTTACATGGGTCACCACCCACGGACCGAGTTGGGTCTTTGCGTAAAAATCCGGGCGGTTTCAGCTTTCTCGGCTGCGGCGCAATGTAAGCGGTCGGCGGTGGATGTCTCAGGACTGGCTGAGGCGGTTTGTAGACCGCCTCGCTTAGCTATGAAGACCGCGGGTGACTGCGGGTCGGCGGCTCTTATCAGCCGGGCGTTCTCAGCCGCTGGCGGTTACAATCACGGTCACCGGCATTGTCTACGGCTTAAAAGTCAATACAAAAATACACAAGCGCTTTTGCATAGTTTAAAAGTTTTTATAATTTTTTTTTGAATTTTAAAAAAAATGAAAATGCCGACAGGGAAAAAAAACCGAAATTTTAATTTTTTTGAAAAAAAAAATTTCTGATGATGTCGTACCTACGCGGGGGACCGTACGGCTCCTCGGCTAAATTTTTTTTGCCCCGAAGACAACTTTTGTCGAATATAGGCAAATTATATATCAAAAAAATTGGAAACGGCCACTCGGACGCAATGGTAGGCTTAATTTTTGCTCAAAGTGCTCCTGTAAAAAGTTGTTCACTAGATCTGAGCTCCAAACCCTTCTTTGCCAAGGTTGCAAATGGTGACGAAATTGAGTGAAACAAAAGCCAGATCTGACTTTTTCGAGCCTCCTGGACGCAATGGGACAGCCTAGAATACTACCACTATAGCCAAAAGCGCTGCAATCACCAGATCTCACCAAAATGCAAGCATGCAATATAGGATACAAGAAACTCAAAAATCACAATAGAAATTGATGGAAACTCTCTAATAAAGAAATGGAAGGGGCTTGCCAGATTCAAAGCTCTGATACCATGTTGGAGTTATCAACCCAAGATCTTCAATCTGCAACGCCAAAGAACCTTCACAAGAGATAGAGAGAAGCAACAATGGAAGATGCTATTCCACCAAACAAGGATTGCAATATGATACAATATGATCAATGCAATACAATACAATGCTATATGCAATCTATTAACAAATATGCTAGAGATGCCTTGCTTATAAAGGCAAGGATAAGAGATAGGATAAGACAAGATCATGACAAGTGTCTTAATCCTATCACATGAGACAACTAACTCATAACTACCTAGGAAAGTGAAAATTCTAGATAAGACAACTAATACTTATCTAGATATGACAACTAATATCCTAAGTAAACTTAACATGTGAATTAAGTCCCCTAAGTCCCTAGTAAAGGAATAAACTAGGTACAAGACTTATTCACACCAACAGTCCCCTTTTAATTTAGCCTTTGGTGAGATCTTAGAGTGCATAACAAGAACTTATCAACCAAATGGCTAGTAGCTCAAAATATAGAGATTTAATTGATATACCAACAAGTTAGAAGATTTAGAACCAAAAATCTATAAACTATAAACTTTCAAGCCAAAGATCTAAAAATGAATAAATAATTTATCTTTTATGTTGCTAGGGGTGATGATTTATAGCATTGAATTGGAACATCACAACTAATTGTTACAAACTTTATTTTTGTAATTTTATCCTAACCAAACAAAAGAAAAAAGAAATTTGGTTCAGAGAAAATAAAGAACTAAAAAGGATTTATTTTATAGTACCATCAAATTATCAGTTTGTTACATCAAGGTAATAGAAACCAATTAAACTAACTTTGCTTGATTAGTATTACACATAATTATCAACACAAAGCAGTGCAATCTTCTACTGATCTCTCAAGAATGAAATGGGAATATGTAAAATTACTACATTACACATCGCCTCCCATTATAAGTTCACTACAAAAGAATTTCCTTCAAACATGCCTTGGAAATTCCATCCTTCTCATTGAACTTTTAGAATTGGGATATTACATCATAATCCAATTTAAAGAACTTACAATTACAACAAAATGGGCTACTTTTTATTCTATTCTTATATAGCTTCCTACTTCCAAACTTTCTACCGTTTACAATATCTTTCATATCCCCATATATACCTAACTTAGCTGCCCAAATTCAAGTGATGTGATTATTTCTAGCACTAAATTTTAAAACCACAACTAATTGTTACAAACTATATTTTTTTTAATTTTATCTTATCCAAACAAAATCCAAAAAGAGAGGGATTAGATAAAATAAAGAAATAAAATGGAATTATTTGCTCTTGGAATAAATTTAAGATCCCTTTGATTCTCATCAGGTAATCAATGGATTCATCTATCTAATTATTTTTCTAGGAATTTAATGAACTTTAAGAAAATTATAGCAACAAAGTGAACTTTCTTGGATCTTTCCCAAAATGTGCAAGGAATTGCTTCAATGAAGCGTTCAATTTCAACCATTATAGCATTTGTTGTTTCTTTTCTATAAAAAAAAATCTTATTCCACTCTCTTAAAACTTGGATTCTCTATTTGGTGGATTTTAACTACTCCAAGTGTATCTTAGGGTTTCCATCTAGAATGATTTAATTTTCTAGTAGCTTTGTGAATAACTACCCATCCATCTTTTGGAGTGTAGGAAAATGATCCTCAAGGGTGATGATCTCTTTGCCAATTATTTATTTGAACTCCACCATTTCATCTTTTCCAATTATTTATTTTAACTCCAATATTGTACTAACTTCATCACTGACCTTGTCATAACAATTGATAGACTCTTTGATGATCCTTCCTCCTTGAGACTCCAAAGTGTGTTATGCTCCTATTGCATAAACAATCCTCTTGTGTATCCCCTTTGACCTCCCTTGTCTAACACTACAAGATGTGTGGGAGCTAGTGAGTTAGAATCCATAGGGCCCATGAGGTACTTTACATATGTAGACACCTCGCCAACTTGGGTTTTTAGTTCCTCCTTGGTTTGTTCATCTTTATTCATCCTACCTAAGATGGTGGAGATTTCCACTTGAAGTGATTATTTTTCTCCCTCTCAAGTTTGGTGCTTGAGGATGATCCTCTACACCTTATAGTCCTTTGTTTGAATAGCTATATTTACAATCCCGACTCCTTGGGCATCCATGGATATGGTAGATAAATTTATTTCTCCCTCTAGATTTGGTCGAGCCTTGAACAATTCTACTATAATAGTGAATTCCTCTATTAAAATTTTATTACTTATTTTCCTTTACCCAATTTATATCTACAACTAAAATAATAAGCTTGAACTCTCTACAACACTATCCTATTGGCCAAGAGATTTGGGAGGAGTAGATGTTATAGGTGGAGGACTTGGGATTGGAGGAGGAGAAACATGAGGTGGACTTGTAATTAGAGGGATATTTAGAGTTCTTTGAGGATGATTGTTGTGTGGGGGAGAAGGTTCCTTGGTAGAGATAGACTTAGAAGAAGAAGTGGGGGAGAAGGATCCTTTCTATGTAGGAGTTGAATGTGAACTCCCAACACCTCGTGATCAACTACCAAACCAAAATATATTCCACAAGAGAGAAAATGGAAAGAATACCTTACTATGATTAAGGATGCAATATTGATTGATTGAATATGAAATGTACATATGATACATTTCTTATAAAGGTGAGGTTGTGAGATACGATTAGATAAAATTTAATCTTATGCAATGCGACAACTACCTCAACATCATTAAATGACCTAGGACATAAGTATTAAATGTCATGATAAGATACGATAAGATCACAACACTTAATACTTCTAGAAAGATTCCATAAGACATAAGTAAACATGTAAATAGGACTTATAAGTGAACTAGATAGGGAAAATACCTATTTACACCATTAATATCATGGTAGATCATAAAAGGAAGAATTTTGATATCAAAGTATTGATGAAGGGAGAATTTAGATATTTCATCATGTATTGGAGAAGGAAGAGTCCTAATATTAGGGTATCGAAGAAGGAAGAAGTATGATATTTAGGGCATTAGATAAGGAAGAAGAATGATACTTCATTGAGTATTTGAAAAAGGATAAAGTTTGATATCAGTGTATTAAAAAAGGAAGAAGTATAGTACCTTGCCGAGGTATCAGAAGAGGATGGGGTTCAATACCTCAATGAGGTGTTAAGGTTCAAAGAAAAAGAGTGACCTCTCAAAAATAAATAAAGGTTAAGGATAAAATAAATGGCTAACGTATTTTTAAAAAAGGTTAATTAATAATTGACCTTATTTAGTTAATGATAGGATATGATAAATTCGAGAATATTCAAGTGTGGAAAATTTACCTGTGTCTACAATAATTATGGAATGGATTGGAGGTAGTTGTCACCCTCATCCCACTCCATGTTTAAAAAATGGTGGTCATTCTGACTAGTCAAGGTATGGCATCTCCTAGTTGTTCCACCTCTTGTGTAGTTTTTTTTTTCTTTTTTTCTTTCTAGAGTTTTGAATGTCATCGAGTGTGGTTAGGGTGTGGACTCAAGGTAGATGGTTACCTCATTCTACCCTTGTTTTGTGTTTATGAGAGAACATGATTATGGAGTTAGGATTTGATCATCGTTGTGGTGTAGTTTATTTCCTAGTGGGTTCATCATCGTAATTTCATCCCACAATTGGTAATTCTTTCACTTGTGCTACCTTTCTTAGTGCAACAGTGATATCTTGTAAGTGTTTCTAATGTCCAAAGATGTGCATGATATGAACCACCAACACAATTTCCTTGGTATGCATTATATTTCATCATGCTTGACACAATAATTTTGTGTGTAGGTGTGCAATGTGGCATGTCAATGTTGTATCTTAAGTTTTAAGAGATATTCTTGTCATCCTTAAAAAAAAAAGTTTAATTGGTTAATGTCATGGGTGTGTAGCTTTGGGTGTTACAATTATAAGACAGCTAAATCATGCCTTACAACCCTCAAAAAGGAAAAAAATGAAAAATAAATTGCCCAAAACAAATAATAGCATAAATATATCTCCCCAAATAATTACAACTTTTGAGTACAATTTGTTTAATTTTAGAAGCTTAAATTGATTGTTAATAACACATTGTGGTTTTACAATTTTTTTAACATGAGTAAGCTAAGCTACATATACCATTACATTTCTTGTATTTATTTGATAAATTTTTAAAAAAACTTTGCTAAATTTTGACATCATGGGCAAAAGTTATGCCTTGACAAAAGAATATTAAAAAAGACTAGATAAAACTTTTAATTTTGGAGGAAAATACTAAAAAATACAACAAGATGAGGGAAAAATGGTTACACGATGATAACATTCTTGAAAATATCTTTCCAATGCCTATAAGAAGTCAAAAAATCAACTTTAAATACCCAAGTTATGACAAAGATAAAAATTACCCCCTTTAAGAGTATTACGCAAGTCCTAGTGGCGTTATGGTGGCGTTGGTGAAGTCTATGTGGTGTTGTAGCAAAGGATGTTGAGTCTAGAAGTGTGCAAAGATACAATTGAATTTGAAAGGCCAAAGTTTGTAAAATTATTTTGTAGTTTGAATTTTTGCAAAGATGTCATGGAGTCTGAAAGGCTAGTAGTTCTACAAAGATGCCTTGGGTCCAAAGTTGTTCTAAGATATCATGGAATCCAAAAGGAAAAAATCTATAAAAAATAGAGTTTAAATTGCAAAGATTCCTAAGAGACCAAAAATATGATGGTTTTATAAAGATGCTATGGAGTCTAACAAAAAGTTTGAGGTGCATCAAAGATCCAGAGTTTTGTAACAGTCCAAAGTTTGAAGTCATCATAGTTTAGAGTTTGAGCAGTATAGATTTGAAAAAATTTATGCAGTTCAAGGTTTCAACTTTATAGAGATTCAACGATCAACAGGAATGCAAAGATGAGGAAGCATGATGGCAAGCAATTATCAAATGGTGGTTCAAAGTTTCACAATCTAGAGTTTCATTAGCAAATGAACCTCCTAGTGGTACAAAAAATAGGGATGATGTAGACAATCCAATGGATGACGACAACAATACAATGGCCAACAGTGGATAAAAAATTGTTTCTATAGTATAACACACCACAAGGCTTGCATATGAAAACTTGATTATGATTTTTGAATAATGCATTTTTTTGGTAGAAAATGATAGAGACAATTTTTTTATATAGAAACTTAAATAGTAGAGGTGTACAAATATGATATGAAGATATATCCATATGGATCCATACAGAGTGTACAATTTTTTCTATAGTTGTCAATGGAGCACCTATAAAATAATCAAAAAAATTATCTCCAAAACCTATAGCGTCTTTTATGAAAATATAAGTTTTTGGGCCTTTTGAGCAAAATCATGAGGTTATTTTTCTTTAGGATGCACTATATAAAAGTAGGTGCCCAAAATCTTGTGAATTCAAGATTATTTGGGAAGGGATTTGTAAGCTTGCTCTAATACTATATTGGAGCAACCAAGATCAACTTACAACATCAAAGCATTCCACAAACAAGAATATGAAAAATGACAATATTCTAATAAAAAGCTTAATAAAATGTATAAAAGAGCCTTTCATATAAAGGCAAGGATGAAAAGATGGGAGGGTAAGAAAAATTATGACTACCCCACCAAAGATGTGACATATAGAATACTTGGGACGAGTGTGATGATACATGTAAAGTTCACATGAGGTGAAACAAAAGGTTAAAGGTATCTCTAAGTGAGCTTAAGAGTAGTGTGAATAGGATCAACTAGGTAAGATAGTAATAAGTTGGGTAATAAAATTGTTCATAGTAACATGACCAAAGGAGGTGGGCTTGTACAAGAAGCTAGTGGGTCCCTAAAACTTGTTATTAAGGCTCTTCATAGAGTTTCCAATTTCCTCAATCATGTACACCTATCAGGGAATAGAGAGCACTTGTATTCTATTACAAACTTGCAAGGTCGTGATACACATGAGTGAAACAAATAATACAACTTGGAATAATGGATTTTCCTAATAAATATAATGGAGTCCTAAAACTAATAGGGATTGTTGATAATAGCATGTAGAAGTGTTCTAAGATAATTCATGTCATGACCTACAAGGAGAGTTCCAAAATGAATAATAAGATTTTATGTTCTTGAATGATACAAAATAAAAAATGCACTAAACAAACCACTTTCACCTTATGAATGTCTACTTTTTATCATGTGTGAGTCCTCTATATTGATATTAACTTGTAGAAAATTAGATTTCAAAATAATCTATTTAGGGCCTCAAATCAATAAGTGGTAGTCTACTAGGTAGTATTGACCCTATCTAACAACCAACAAGATGGCCTTGACCTTGTCAAATAGTCATCTAATTTTTTTGAAAGAGATTATTCATAAATTTTAATAGCTACCTTCTCCAACATGTTCTAGAATTCTTTAGGATTTTCTATAAATGACTTGCAAACTAATTTTGAAAATAGAAACCCCACAAAAATAAATAGTCAAGGGGGATTCTATCTCAATCAATCCCCTTGTTTGCTTCCAATATTATTCCACATCAACATGTTAATAATAAATAGGATAAAAAAATAATCCATGCATTAAATCAATTATAGTCAAAGCATAAACAAGTAAACATAGTGATGATGTCAATAGCTAACAAAAACAATGCAAATCAAATAGTGTGGGAGAAAGGTTTATGGAAATAAGATGACAACAATAAAAATGCTAAGGTGGCATCAAAGTGAACTAAAATGAGAAGCACAAAGCACAATTATGTATCACTATGGAAATTATTTAATAGGAAAATTGCTAACACTCGAAGGTGGTAGATAAAGACAACGTTGAACATAATGTTGTGCTGAGAGGGGGGGTGAATCAACATAAACTAAAACTTAGCTATTTGCATTTGTAGATTAAAAACATGTCACATAAACTAAAAAGAGTAGAAAAGAATACATGCACCACACAAAGACACCAAGATTTTTTCATGGAAAATCTAATGAGGTAAAAACCACGGTGAGGATTAACTCACAATATATGTAGCTCACTGCTAACAAGAATTACAATGTTGTTTAAGGCACACTATCTATGGACTTGTAGACTAAGGTGTACAACATTAGGGTAAGATACAAAGGACCTTATGAGACTCACTGAATCAAATTAGGATACATGAAAAATTATGATGAGAAATATGAATATGAATTGTTATGAAGAAGCATCCACCATATGTTGATGTTGCAGTTCCTTTTTTGTACAATTAATCCTTCACACCGACTTCACACACTTCATCTTTAACATTCTGCTTAATTAAAATTCTTTGATGATGACACTTTCACAAATGAGTTTTATCTTTTATACATATATATCCTCCACAACAACTCAAAATATTGATTGGGTCAGCTCCAAGATTTAACCTTTTAGAAGAAACATTTGATACCACATTGGTCGACTCCAAACATATATAATATTGCAAGAAAAACAATTGTGGATTCACATGACATTATAAGACCCAAACACATCATAACACATCCTCAAAAATAAAATTAATTGATCAAGATCAACCGTTGATGAAGGAAACAAGTCTGTCAGCCCAAATAATGATAACACCACCAAAACTGTCATTTGTTCAACTTTACACCACGGGGAGAGACCAAAAATATCATGCGGATCAAGATGCAATCATTATATTCCATGCATAATATTTCTTTAACTATTTCCTAAAGTGTCTAATCATCATATGTTAACACAACTGAAGAAACCCACTGAATACACAGGAACAAAGCAAAACTGTAGCAAACTGTTATCTAAAAACTGACCTTGTAGACCACCCAAAACACCTATGACTTTGCAAGGAAGAACTCATATACCTTTATGAACATATCCCCAAGTTTGCATGGTCACATATGACTCACCGAAGGAATGTGGAGCATCCCAAAAGTCCATCAATACTTTATACTACCAGATCACAAACCAAAACACTATCACTTATAAATTTCACTGTAGAAGGCATGATGACTTGAAACCTTGGATATAAAACCTTCACATCTCGACCATATTATCTTTTGAACCACAAGACAAAAACTTATTCTTTGAAAGGATGTAGACCAAAAATCCATGACTTTGTCACAGTGAATACCATAGCGAAGATTTTGCAACTTATCATTATGTACAGTGCACCAAACAAGGATGATATCAATGTAGGCATGTTGTAAACATATTAGGACATGTGTTCCAACCTCGACATCACACTTAGGTCACCATTTTCTACATACGACATTAGTACCAACACATATTAACTATACAACAACTATCTTCGGAGCATATGCACACTTCATCATACACATTTGACATCAATGACAACTCATATTGAGTTGACATAAATGACAACACCTATTTCCAAAAATATCCCCCTTTTTCATTGATGGCAACACACATATGTATCTCTCCCTCTTTGACATCAAGGGCAAAGGGAATTATAACTTCTATTTACAATATCCCAAAAATTGTATGAGCTTCCCCTGACTATATGATTCTTAAAATAGTACTCCTCGTGAGATGGAGATGCCCCAAGTTTGATGCTATGTACATAATGTAAACAAAAACTCAAAGAGATACTGCACTTCTTCACAAAAATGTACAAGGGCAAAAATATCTTATCTTATTCCTTTACAACTTCCATAGAAGGTAAGATGTTTTTATGTATTACCTAAAGTTACTCCAGAGTTGCAACCCAATTTTATTTTGCTGAGACAAGAATATGATTCTGACTTTCAAAATTTATGCACAAATCCTCAACTTCATCTATACTTCTTGAACCCTTCATTTTCAAAATAGTCTCTTATGCTTTTACAAGAATTCTGATTAGTGAAGTCAGTCTCATGTTGACTGATTCCCTCAATTGAACAAACTATTTCTTTAGTTGATCTATTTGATCCTGAAGAAGGGACATTTGTACATGAAGTCAATGGAGTTAATTTGAGTGATTTGTGACTCAATGGAGTAAATTTGATCCTTGATACTCTTGGTGGAAATAGCCCATTTCAAACAAAATTGATAAAAGTGTAGTGACTTCATCAACACACTTCTTAAACATCTCTATGTTTTCCTACAATTTATTATGTGCATTAGCACACCGGTCAGATGCCTCAACCAATCTTTTATCAGTTATCTTTCCTAAAGCCTCTTACTCTGCCTTATGCTCAATGTGTGAAGAATTATCCTTAAAAGAATCCATTAAAAGCTTCAATTTTTGTACCAAAGGCAAAGAAGAATCTATGTTTACTTGTGGTAAACCTTCTTGAATTATATTTATAGTATCATCTATTATTTCAGTCTTCTCCAGTTGTTCTTATAGAATTTATTTTCTTGTTGAAGCATCTAAGATGTCACCAATTTGTAATTTTTGAAGGGGAGAAATATTTGATAGATCTACCTGACCTTCATGAGTGGGGATTTACAGAAGTTGAGGTGTTACCACATGTTGGAACTACATCTACAAAGATAATAGTTCTTTCAATGAATCTCAAGACGAGGAACTCCAACCTTTACCTAAAGAAGCATCTTGATTCTCAGAAAACTTCTCTTTTGCATCCTGAACAATTTCAGGATTATCTTCTCTTATCTACTCATTATTTCCTGAATTCTTCAGAGGAGCAACATTATGTTCTAGAGGGTGGTGTAGGAGCACCTTGGTCATCAAATGTTTTTCAAATTTGTACAAAGATGAATGTTCAAAATTGCTTTGTAAAGGTCATGAGTTCATGAGTTAATCACAAATGTAATGGAAAAATGATGTAAAAGGTATTATTTGAATGTATTTAAAGTCATGGGTAAGTCCTAGGGGTTAAAGTGGAAAAACAATGTAAAACTTGCAATAATGCAATGTAGTCAAGTTACTAAATTGATCAAAAAAGGGAGATTAGTGATGTTAAGAGTTAAAAGGTGGTTTCAACCAATGGGCAGTTGGAATACAGTTGTTGAGAGGGAAAAACATCTTTAAAAAGAGTTTGTATGGTGTGGGAAAAGAGGAGGATTGTATTCTTGTAATAGAAACTTGATAAATAAAAGGCACTGTCAGCAAAATTCTATGTTTTCTTCCTTTTACCAGTCCCTATATGAACTGTACTATGGTCGAGGGGTCACAAACTTGTTGTTTCATTATCAAGAAATGAATTATTTATCCTCTTGAAGATATTTAAAGTAGTTTCTTCCTGTTAGTGGATTTTGAAAACATTTAATTGATAAACCCTCAAAACAAGGTTTGAGAGTCTTTTAGGGCATAAAACCTCCATCCCATCAATGTAGGCATGGAGGGTTGATGGGATGGATTTTAGTTAGTGTCTTTTCATTTTGTTAAATGTTTCTTGTGGTGACAGAGTAGTAGGAGATGAATATGCAAGAATATGATGCTGTTTTAAGTTAAAATCTAAAGTTTTTCCTCTTAAAAATGGAGGTTTCAAGCATGAGTTTGAAGAAATAATGAATGCATGTCCAGGGAGATGATTCTAAAAGAATAAGTAGGAATATTTAATCATGTTCTAGGTGGTGGCTGGTGAGATGGAGGTCTGTAAGTGTTTCATTCATGAAACCCACCTTATTTCTTAGTGTTTTCACCCTATAATTAAGGGTTTGATGAAACAATACGTTTTTAAGATTTTCTAATCTTATGAACTAGAGAATATTGAGTTTGGAGGTGTAAATAAGGTCTTTTTGATGTTCTTTGATGGATTGGTGGGGTTTAGAGACCACTTACTTTGTTAAAATGGGCTAATTTAGTAGCCTTTTCCAACGTTCTGTCTGAGAATTTGATCATTTCCTTAAGGAAGACTATTATAATCTTTTGTATGTTATTATGTATGGTAATGGGTTTCTAATTGTGTATGGAGTTTGCAATAATGCTTTGTGCTTGGAGTAAAATCACCCGATTAAGGGCTTATCGACCTATTAAGAGTATGTTGGTTTGATTACTCAAAATGGTGAATCTGTTGGAATAGTGAAAGGAAAGGTTGCTAACATTTGGAAATAGTTTTGTTGATGTTTTTACATATGAATCCATGTTTGGATAGAGTCTAGGAGGCATATTTGATGTTTTTGGAGTTATGAGCAGGGTATTCCCTATATGCTTCAATGATGTTTGTGTGCAGTTATGCTGGGACAGTCATGTGGCTTATGGAAACTGGAGTGGTCAGTGCTTGTAAGCATGATATGATTCATTTTTAGTCAATGTTGTGTGTCATGGAGGGCTGTGAGCAGGATAGTGGCATAAAGAAAGGCTTGTGATCTTTGTCTAGTTGAGATACAATGGGAAATGAAGATTGTCATGGTGATAATGGTTGATTGTTTTTACTTTTGTCTTGGTAACAAAGTTCTTGAAGAATTAAGGTATGGAATAAATGGTTTTTGATCAGTCTTCTTGTGGGAAGTGAATTAAGAATTTGATCTTCTCCTGATTCTTATTGGGTTTGATTTACTCTCATGAAATGATATTGTTAGTGTTGTTGTTGGATGCTCTGCATCAAGGAGAAACACCGACTTCACCTTGAATTTCTGCACCTTGTGCATTAGTATTCATCAGAGGAGTAGTCTCCTCATTTTTCTTATCATCCTTTTCTTTTTCATCATCATTTATCACATTGCCTTCAAAAATTGATAGATCTATGTATTGAGTAGACACATAAGGTATATCTAGCAAAATATTACCATCCAGAGGACCTTGATCCTCAGAAGTCACCTCAACCATCTTCATTTTTTCAAGGATCTTGGCTATATTTTCATCCGAATCTTTCTCTTCTTCTTAAATTCTATCTCCATACCAGAGACAATTTGTACTTCATGCATACTGTAGGCACCTTCTCTTTCTTGCAATCTGAAGGGTCCTTGTACTTCTTCCTGACCAAATGTGTTTTTCTCATTTGTGATTTCAAGATTAGGTACTTGTGGATCAACTTCACTTTGTAGATTATTAATGATTTTCTTTGTGGTTTCTTCAGTTTCACTCTAGATCTTCTTTTTGACATTTTCATCTAAGCTCATCAACAGATCTATTCTCCTTTTGGTGTGGAGCTCCTTGGCTTGTCTCTAGATAATATTTTTTTTCTCTTCTTGGGAGACAGAGATTCCAACTTGTCAATTTATTACTGTTTCATTTCTTCATCAGCCTTGATAGCTTCTTCTCTTCTCTATCTTAGAGCCTCAGTAAGGCTATCCAGAGCTTTATTAAAAATGTCATTGAAAGGAATGTTCTGCATGAGCATATATTCAATGAAAGCCTTCTCAATTGTCTTTTTTTCTTCTGAAGAGACTTCCAGATGTAGCTCCATTGTGCTATCTAATAGATTGTATTCAACCATTCCATTCAAGATGGCTCCAAAATCAAGAGGACCATGTGTAACCAGAGGGATTTTCTCAACACTCTCTTTTGAAATCTTCTTCCCTTTCTTCTTTTGCAGAGGAATATCTTCTTCTTCAATCTCTTCAACATAATCTGATGCTTCTTCATTTGTCTTTTCTCTTTTTTCCTTTCGTTTAGGCCTAGCATGTCCGATCTTAGTGGCCTTTTTCTTTGGAGAGGTTACAGATGATACTTTCCTTTTACTGCCAAATGTTTATGTAGACTTAGAGGGTTGTGAAGCATATACAACAACAAGAGAGGATCTGTTGGATCTCCTAGACCTTGAATGATTTCTGAAAGAGAAGATTTGGCAATGGAAACTTCCGCAGGGCTATCTGATATATAGTCTTTGAAGATGTGCCCAATTTTTTTTGAAGCTCATCTTTATCTTTTGTTTTAGAGTATCATGGAGCACCTATCTCTTTAAGCACCTTTTCAACTTTCTTTTCAGTGGCTTCCTCTCTCTCCTTTTGGTAAATTTCATCCATGATTTCTCTATATGTACCAAATATTTTTACTTTGGGATCCTTAGGTTTTGACAATAGAATATCTACATAACCTTGTGCAAATTCATCCTCAACCTCATAGGACAACTCAGATATCCATGAATTTCTAGGTTCCACTGCTTCCATAAAACAATGATCCTTGTTTACCATAAAATTTATCTCCTTTTCATACTTTTGAACCAAATTAGGTGGTATGCTATATTTTCTTTGCATCTCATTTTGCAAATTCTTGAAAAATACCCAATAGAAAGTAGTGAAGGCTTGCTCATTTTGAAAAAAAATCATATCTTGTTTAATCTGTGCTGCCAACAGATTAAATTTGTCTCATATTTTACCCTTAAAACCAGGTAGCTCATTCAAAAAGAATAAATTAAGGCATATAATCAAAGAACCAAACATGAAATTATAATTGGTTTCTTTTATTTTCCTTGGGTTCTTCATTAATTTCTCTCTTAACATCGCACATAGATCAAATTTGGTACCTTCTTTTACCATTTGATGTGTGGTGTGAAAATCCCCATTGATGCATACCAGACACTAGGATCAATGATATCATTAACTATTAGGGCTCTCTTTAGCATTAGTGAGCTCCATAATCATTTCATTTTTCACATATTTTAGCACTAGGACTAGTCAGAGGCACAAAGGCCAGTAACTTCCCTAATTACATCCTTTGAGATCAAATAGGGTTTTTCAAGCCAAGTGAAATCCCCATGAATGTCGCTCAAGCAAATTCTTACCCATTCCTTGCTTTCATAGAAGTCTAAAAAATCTTTCCAGATGTCCAACCCTTTTGCAACAATGCTCACATACTTCAGCTTGTATACTCCATTCTCATTCAGTAGATCATGTTGGATCATTTCAAAAGAAGAGGCATGTTTAATTTCATTCAATTGGTCATCGATGTAAATCCTTATATCCTTGCAGTACACAACATCCATTGGAGCTTTTGAAAATGCCCCATCTTTTTCCACCTCCATTGCTTTGAATGAAAACTTATTGTATTTGGGCCTTGGCCTCTCAACAACATCAATGACAATTGATGTAGCCATGATAATACTTTCTGATACTATGGTTTTACAAGAAAAACTAGAGAAATACTTGTGAAAACTATCATTAAAGTTTGCACGCAATGCACTGAAATTTGTCTTCTCTTCCTCAAAACTTGTATTTACTTGATATATTCAAAACAATTTATCAAAGAGACACTAAATACGTCTCACACCAACCCTAGTCACTCCATAATAAAAGCCTTCATTTGTTCTTGACACTTAGCAGCTTTTTATTGTCTGAGATATCATAGAGATTCATGATCATCCAACAATATTTCGTAGGAGGTGTATTTGCTCCAAAATTTTGAGCAAACAAAACCATATCATAATTAACGATTATGATGAAGATTTCAACATATCATGCTTTACAAGGGTATGGAAATACTTGCAATTAAAACTCCCCCTAATCCAATACTTTCTTTTTAGTTATCAGAGGATTCATTTGCACCATGCTAAGGTACATATTCACTCTTTACTTAACTTTCTTCCTTCTTCCATACTTTGTTTGCTTCTTTATTTTGCTTACCAATGTCAGAATTCTTTTGAGGAGAAAAAGATCTTGCATTCTTTCCTTTTCAAAATCTTGTAATGTGTCCTAATTTATTGTAATTGTAGCTGGCGATACTATCTTGTGGAGCATAATTACTTCTTCTCTCATTATATCTATAATCAACAACACTATGTCCAAACTTGTTGCATATGTAGCAATAACTATAGAAGGATTTAAAAGTCATAACATTACTATTCCTTATTATTTTACTTCTGCATTCATTTTCCTTATGACAAAATTTATTGTAAGCATAACATTGACCATGAGAGTTCATAGCATTGTACCTTGGAGGCCTAGATGAATTATGACTCATCTTGCTTCTGCACTCAACTGCTTTATGACCAAACTTATTACAAGCATAAAAGTTACCATTGAACCTAATAGGAGTAGTTTGTTTAGGGACATACATCCTGAAATTCTTCTTCTTGTTCTGGACAAAAATGAATCCACCTTCTTTCTTGTTGTCATGATTTATCTTTGCATCTCTGGAGGATGTTTCCTTAGGAATTTCAGTGCATGATTTCTCCTCCCTTGTTTCAAACTTCCCTTCTTCTTTGAAGTTATCATACACATTTGCAGAGGCACTAGATATAGGACTTATCCCTTTTTCAAAACCAAGACCAAATTTCTCTTTTGATGGTTTTTGAGAGTTGATCAACTCATCAAGGATTTCAAAACCTCTCCTTAGTTTTAGACCTTTTTCAATTTTCTCTTTTGCATTTTCAAGTTCTTTTCTCAAAGATACAATATCTTCCTCAAGCTTTAAACATTCAATAGTTTTATCATTGAGCTTGGTATTCAGGAAATCCTTAATCCTCTTGCCTTCTTCAACTTTTAATTTTAAACTTGAGATCACATCTTCAACTTCTTTTATTTTCATTTCATATCCACTTACTCCTTCTGTTTGAGCTTTCAGTTTTCCAATTTCTCCTTTTCATTCTTTAGCTTTTGCCTTCAATTTGTCAATTATCTCCTTTTATTTTTCCAACATACACTCATATTTGATATTTTGCAATCTTGCTTCATCCAGATCTTCAAGATCAAACTGGATTTCTCTTTCAAAATCTACTTCACAATCTTTCAGATTGATATCCCAACCTTCAGATTCCATTGATTCTAGATCTAGTTATGGGATAAACATATCATTGATCTTTGCTATAGACCCCATGTTTTCAAGTGTAATATCTACCTCAAATGTTAGGCTTCTTCAAGGCACTTGGATCTAATACCAATTGTTGAACACAATATTGTTTCGAGAGGGAGGGTGAATCAACATAAATTAAAACTTAGCTATTTACATTTACAAATTAACAACACATCACATAAATTGAAAAGAGCAGAAGAGAACACATGCACCACACAAAGACACTAAGATTTTTATGTGGTAAATCCAATGAGGGAAAAACCAGGGTGAGCATTAACTCACAATATATGTAGCTCACTGCTAACAAGAATTACAATGTTGTTTAAGGCACATTGCCTATGGAATTGCAGACTAAGGTGTACAACCTTAGGGAAAGATACAAAGGACTTGATGAGACTCACTATCTCATAATAGGATACATGAAAAATAATGATGAGAAATATGAATATGAATTGTTATGAAGAAGCATCCACCATATGTTGATGTTGTAATTCCTTTTTGCACAATTAATCCTTCACATTGACTTCACACACATCATCTTTAACGTTTTAGTCAATCACAATTCTCTGACGATGACACTTTTATAAATGAGTTTGATCTTCTATATATATTTTTATATATATCCTCCACAACAACTCAAAACCTTGATTAGGTCAGCTCCAAGATAACCTTTTAGAAGAAACGTTTGATATCACATTCGTCAGCTCCAAACATATATAATATTGAAAGAAAAATAATTATGGGTTAACACACGACATTATATGACCCAAAAACATCATAACACATCCTCCAAAATAAAATTAATCGATCAAGATCAATTCTTGATGAAGGAAACAAGTCTATCTGCCCAAATAATGACAACACCACCAAAACTATCATATGTTCAACTTTACACCACAAGGAGAGGCCAAAACTATCATGTGGATCAAGATGCAATCATTTTAGTCCATTCACAATATTTCTTTAGCCATTTCTTGAAGTGTTTGATCATCATATGTTAGTACAATTGAAGAAACCCACTAGATACATAGGAACAAAGCAAAATTGTAGCAAAATGTTATCTAAAAACTGATATTTTGGACCACCCAAAATACCTGAGAATTTGTAGGGAAGAACTCATATACCTTTTTGAACATATCCCCAAGTCCACATGGTCTTATCTAACTCACCGAAGGAATGCAAAGCATCCCAAAAGTCCTTCATCAATACTTTATAGTGCCAGAGCATAAATCAGAACATTGTCACTTATAAATTTCACTGTAGAAGGTGTGATGACTTGAGACTTGGATATAAGACCTTCACATATCGACCATATTATCTTCTGAACCACAAGACAAAAAAATATTTTGCAAAAGGATGTAGACCAAAAAGCCATGACTCTGTCACAATGAATACCATAGCAAAGCTTTTGCAACTTATCATTATGTGCAGTGCACCAAAAAAGGATGATATCATTGTAAGCATGTTGTAAACTTATCAAAACATGTGTTCCAACCTCAGCAACACACTCAACTCACCATTTTCTATATACAGTATTAGTACCAACACATATAAACTATACAACAACTATCTCCAGAGCATATGCACACTTCAACATACATATTTGACATCAATGACAACTCATATTGAGTTGAAATCAATGACAACTAATATTGAGTTGAAATCAATGACAACTCATATTGAGATGACATCAATGGCAACTCATATTGAGATGACATCAATGGCAACTCATATTGAGTTGACATTAATGAAAACACCTATTTCCAACAAATGTGCATTCACACAAGAAAGAGGAGTGATAGGAAACACAACAAAAGGATAAAATGACATGGTGGAATCTTAAATGAAATGCAGAGGGATGGTTAAGTTCAAAAATAAATAAAAAATGGAGGTGAGTTTATGGGGATTTTGAGGGAAACGAAGAGAAAAATGGAGACACACAAAAAATTTGCTTCAACAATGGAGATCAAAGAGTAGGAGAGAGAAAAATGAATTCAAGTTGGAAGGGAAATGGACGAGGATGGATTGGTTGGATGTGGGAATAGGTTTGAAGGATATTCTATCAAAATATTAGAGAAATATGTGAAATCCAAAAAAACCATAAATAAAAATTGCTCTCATGGAAAACCCTTGAAATTGCCACCTAGTGGTGAAGATCCTGTTGTAGCATTATTTAGGGACCTAATAAGGATTACCTTATAGATTAAGCATAAAGATATCTCATTCTTGGAATTTTTTCAGCTATGTTGGGATGCCATTTATGAGTAGAGATAGCCAAAATAATGCAAACAACTTATAGATTCATTTTTATTATATAAAATGAGGCAATTTTTTCTTAATTTAAAGAACTTGCTAAGGGAACTCAAGGATAAAATATTAGTAGGTTGAAATCCCTAGAAAAAAGGTTTTCCTTTTATTTTGGTTGCAAGAGCATAAAAATTTAAAGTTTCCCTCTTGTGCATCTAACTATGGCCATTATATATGAATGAGAATCAAGCTTAATTTTTAGATATCAAGATCGAAAGGGGCCATCTTATGGTGGGTAGTCACATAAATTTTAATCTTGATAAAATAGGTTTTGAGAAGGATAAAGTGCACATATTATCATGAGATAGGCCTAACTCAAAACTTAATGGTTTAACAAAGGGAAAATGAGGGATACATTAAAGGAAAATCAAGAAAGGGGTAAGGACACAAAGATAGGATAAAAAGAAAATTAGATGAACACATGAGAACACTATATAAATGTATGTGAATGGAAAGGGAAAAGGGATGTGGATGACTAGATGACATAGGCTTGTTGGACTCAAGGAACATTGAGAGGGGGGGTGAATCAGTGTTCAACAATATTCTAAACTTCAATTCAGATTATAAACCATCTACAACATTTAAACAGAAGTAAAGATGCAAGCACATGAAAGAAACAATCAAAACACCATAACACCAATATTTTTACGTGGAAACCCCGTTAGGGGAAAAACCACGGTGGAGATTAATCCACAATTTATACTCTATTAAAAGTATGAAGAAAAATGGAATGCACATGCATTCAAGCACACTGCCTAGAGCTCACTGCTCAAAATAAGGAAGGCTCACTTCCTTACAAAATGTTTGGATTACAAAAAAAGGTTGAACTAAGAAGATAACATCTAAAAATTCCTAGTATTAGTTCTGATGAAGCTCAATAATTGATCTTTTGTCCTTCTGACTGATTCAACACTTCTGCTCTGCCCTGCTCTAACTTGCATCACAAAAACCCTTAATGCACAAGTGAAATTGTGCATAAATCACTCAAACACTATTCTGATATTCGCAACACACCTGCACTGCTCTTCCACACCTATTCGCTCTTCAAAATGAATTAACGATCTTATATATATATATCCGCTACCAAGATTTCAATCACTCCAAGTCGGCTTCAACAAATTATGAAATATTCTCCAACGGTCGGCTCAAATCAAAAATCATATTGAATGTGCACCCAACAAAGTCGACCAAACTATAGTAAGGACCCAAAAAAAAATGTCCAACACAAGAAACAATTAAACAATTACTCCTTATACATCTGTGACATGCTACATTCACTAGGTCAGCCACTAAGAACAAATAAATAGAAAATCATCCTGTTGGATCTCCTAACTCGTACACCGATTAATGCAACATCACAAAACTTATCAATAGGATAACATATATGCTCAACAATCTATCCTAGGGATCCACAACTAAAAAAGATGATCTGGTGAGGCATACAGATCAACATACTAACCGGATACCCTGCTCTTCATCTTTCTACCGGTAAAACTCTGCTTACTACTTTGTCTACCGGTATGAGCAAATTCTGATCTGCAAACTAGAATAATGACTTCAATTGCCATCAATGACAACAATAGAACCCATATGCCAACAAGGCTAGGGATAAGAGGTAAAAATAACATTAAAAAAACACACACAAACTAGAATGGACTAAATTGGACATAAAAATATAATAATGAAGTTGTAAGATGTACTTTTTTATTATAAAAAAATTGCTAGGAAATTACATTTTCACCACCATAGTTAAAATTGACGATTTCACCAAAAGGGAAAAACATCAATTTTGAATATCTTCTCACACAAAGTTTATATAGATGTATTATTCCACCCTAATGATTCTTCAATATTATAGTTCTCATAATTCCAAAAAGTGTGCAATGAAGTACAAAAATTGGATCCTTTTTCAAGTCATCTATAGTCGTTGAACATTTACATCTTTCTTTGGCCCATATAATATATGCATATTTAGAAGATGAATTAGATCTATTGCTGATTACTCTACTTATTTTCCTCTTTTGTAATCTCACATGAAATATATGGATTGTGTGTACCATAAAGAGGCTCAAAAACATCGAAACCTTCATCTTTATGTTACCCACGATGTGTAACATGAGGTAGCCTTAAACCTTTAGTTTCTTGTGATACTTTAGGTAATGGACGAAAAAAAAAAAATTCCTTTACATGTTGTTTCATAATTATATTTTTTTACATTATTTTCTCATATAAATGCAACTGATAAAAGTTTTGAAGTAATTCTTGGCACTCATATAGTAGTTCATTATGATTTCTCATTTATATATCCAATGCAAAATTACTAAATATCGATACTAGCTCATATGAATATCTTTTAACTTTGACCACTCTATTCTCATCAATATAAATCACTCACCAATGGACCATAGAAGGAACTACACTTACTTGGTCAAACCAAGGCCCACCAAGTGCAATAAAAAATCTATACAAAATAAGAATAACATTGCATAAAGCATGCACCTCCTTGAGATGTGAACTTCTCATTATGATTGTTATACATTGTTGGTGATTTTTCTTGTAAACCAGGTTGGTCTCCTATTCTACCTATGGAGTAGCCATCTCCAATCAAGAGAAGCTCGGAGGACCTGGACCAACTGACAAGATTCAGTCAAAAACTGAGATCTTCTGCACTTTAGGCTCTGCAGAACCAGGGCGGGTATACCCACACAATGCCTCAAATAAGACTAGACATTGCTTTTTATAGCAGATGACTCCTGATGCCAAGTGTTGAGAACCTCAAATATGGCTTTATTCTTAGTTACAGAACACCTGAGACAACAAGGAGGTAGGACATAAACTAAACAAAAGATATTCAATGATTTTAAAAGGTTTTCTGAGAGGAACTAGGCTACAAACAGATCAATGCCTAATCTGGGGTCATGGAGTCACACACAAAAGATGGAATTCATCTGCAAATAGGACTCAATCAGTGGATTTTATTTTGCTAATTCCTTACATCAGCTATCAGTGCCTTACACTGACAATCTAGCTCTTGTATCAACCAGACTCTTCTTACCAAATCCAACCTGCAAACAAGTAATCACTGCTATCTATTCAAAGGATTTAACTGCTTCCTTGAAGCAGACCTATCAACAAATAACACAGTCCCATGAAGTATGAGAAGATGAACAAAAACACCTTATGCATTTATTCAAATGATTAAAAGTTTACAAATGTGGAGACAATCTGATGATATGCATGAAAGATAAGCATCTTCATGGGTTCTTTGCTCAAACTGATTGCATTTACAGAGGAAATCAAAGTTACAGACCAAAGACTCAAAATCATGACTCAAGACTAAACCCTAATCTGTCTCAGACTAATCCTAGACTCAGAAAAATGTGGAACTAGAACACCAAGGTTTAAAACCCTTCACACTGGCCATGAATTCTCCCTTTATAGGAACAGGGAGAGCAACAAGCAACCGACCAGATGAGATTACATGTCATAAGACAAAATGACTAGTCAGCACAGCTCATAGGCCATGTCACCAGCCTCACCAGCTTCACCAGATATCATTAAATACTTTGTGTCAGGCGATCCCAGGGAAATCTCAATGCAGATCCGATCAGGTCAAATCAGGCAGGACAGACATGGGCGACCATGGCGACCAGAACAAGTCTGTCAGCCAACATCAAATCAGGCCAAGAATCTATGTGCCCATACCTCTGAACACGCCATCCTATTCTTAGAGTCGCCATGAATGCAAATTCGGCGGATCTAGTGACCCTCCATCAATCGCCATCAAGTCACAGTTCTCTGGTCTTCGCGCGCAACGCACAACTGAAACCCTAGTCGCGTGCAACTGAATTGAATTTGGCCCGTTGATCAACAGTGATTAGGCGGCTGTCTTTTAAATCTTCATTAGCCGTTGAACCCGGCTACCACATGTGACTCCTGTGCCCACCGTTGATCAGATGCTAGTCAATCGGGGACCATCGATCTTCGTTTAAATGTACGCATTGCGGTGCGAGTTCAGAGGTGGGGTCCATGTGACACGTGGCGGGAAGACACTCTCCTCGTAGAGCATAAAGATTAGGCAAGTCACATGAGCGCCCAGGTGCTGGCCGTCAGATCATAACAATGGTTGCCCGCGGGCCGTTGATCTATGTTGGGAGGAACATGGGCTCCACTATCGGCCAGACATAAAGAGGTCGGGGAGACCACAGGCCGAGAATCGTATGTTACATCGAGCGCTGAACACAGTCGGCAAGAGGCCACCAAGTCAGCAAAACATCCTAGCGAAGTCACCGAACGTATCAGCCAGACATAAGGAAGTCGGGGAGACCTCCGGCCGAAGTCCGCATATTGCATCGAAAGCATCATAAAATTAGGGAGAGATGGCCAGGTCGGCCAGACATCATGGCAAAGTCATTGCAGCCGAAGGGAAGTTACACCGAGCGCCAAAGGGGCCACCAAAGTCGATGAGACAAGCAGGAGTCGGGGAGACATCTCCCTGACACAAAGAATACAGGCCGATAGGAAGGGGTCTCGAGGAGACATCACAAAGTCGGGAAGATGTCACCCCGAGAGCTAAAGGTCACGCCAAAGGCATAGCGGGGGGCTGGTGCAAGCAGTAACAAGGGGCCGGTAACGAACGAAAAACGGGGCTCGAGGGGACCAGACTGAGGCGGAGCCGGAACCAAGAAAGAGAAGGAGTTGGAGCCGGAGACAGGAAAGACACAGAGTCGGAGCCGGAGCGGGGGACAAAAAGGAACAAAAGAGATCGGGACCAAAAACCATCCCGCTCCCACCTCCGCAAAATACCGTGGAGGCGGAGCCAGAACCGACACGAGACAGAGAAGCGGCGGGGCCGGGAGCGGGACAAAACCCGAAACAGGAAACTTGAAAAAGGTTCCAAAATAGATTCCCGTTCCAGTCCCGCGCCCGCCAAAGGAAACAAAACAAAAGACAAGCGAAGAGGCGGAGCTGGGGCCGGAATGGAACCCGAAAAAGAAACCAAAGGCAATATCCTGATTTCGATTTCACTCCAATTCCGCCCCCGCCAGACAAAGAAAAACACAAGGAAAGGAAGAAAAGAAAGATCTAGCCATCTGAGACATGAAAACTTAGCACGCTGAGCTCAACCCTGGTGGGAGCCCATTTACCCCACGTGCCAAAATGATAGAAAATTCCCAAGCTAAAGATTTGTCAGGAAGATCAAAGGCAAACAACTGGAAAATGAGAGACAACCAAAATAGGCACTAACATACATCATACTAGTAAATATCTCCCAATCAACTACATTTTAGTCATAATGGGATTAAGATGTGAAGAAATTATCAATGGGAAGGTAGGATGAAGATGATATTTAGGGATAAACTCTATAAAAAAAACCCTAAAAAGACTAAAAGAGGATTTAACAAGGGGAAGCATGTTTATAAAATCTCAAAAAATCAAATTCCAATAAAAAATAATCCTAGGGGAAACATAACATGTACAATAGAATGGGTCACCAAAATGAAAAGAAAAATAAATAACTTTTTACTAAAAATTATAGATTAAATAAATAATCAACCAAAATAATCAAATAATATTAGAAATAATAAGCCATGATTGATATTATAACTAAATTAAATGTTCAAATTGTTGGAGTATGATACCATTGAGAGGGGCGGGGGGTGAATCAGTGGTATGGAAAGTTAAAAAAAACTTTTAATTAATCTTCCAAGAAATTGTCCTTACAAAGTGTGTGACTTAACCAACTTGAATATTTAATGCAGCCTCATACATGAGGGGTAGCAGGCTTGTTATAACAACAAGAACTTCAATTTGATTTAACAAGATTGCATCAATCAGTGCTTATGAAATTTCAGTGATATAATCCTTCATTGATTGCAATAGAAAAGTTTAAATATGAAATACTTGAACAAGAACAGAGTTAACCAATGAAACCAATCACACCATAACACAAATGACTTTCATGAGTGGAAAACCCTCTGGGGTAGAAAAACCACTCATAAAATCACCTCACTGGCTTTATCTGAAAACTTTCAAGTCTACAATGCCTCACTAGCATGTGCCTCACTAGAAATGTGTCTCACTGACATTAAATGTGCCTCATTGGCAATAAAGAATATGCCTCACTAGCAATGATCATTTTGTCTCATTGACTTGATCATTTTAACTTCACTATACATTTCTGAATAAAGAATAATTCAACTACAGAGGATCACTCTATTTCCCTACAAATCATATTTTATCTCCAATCTAACACTTAATATAAAGATTCATTTTTCTAGAATCTTTAAAATACAAAATATATTAGTGATACAATTTTTTTTGCATCATGTTTGCAAAACTTCAACTACAGAAAAATAGCTTAAACTTTCAGTATCATAACCCTTTTGTAAAATCTTCGAATACACAATAGTGTAAAGACACTATTTAAATATCCAATGTAGATGTCATCAAATGTTGCCACCAATTCAAGCTTATAACCATCAAGAAAACCATATTCAAACTGTATGAAACTACCTCATGTCAAGTCACCAATGTGACACCACCTTCAAACTATCTTTCAACACATATATGATAATACAATGTATGCAAAGTAATCTTCAAACTCGTGTAACTAAAGAATAAGAAGCCCTAACAAACAAAGATAGATTATTGTGCATTCCATACTCCATATATATAAGAAATGATAAACTCAATCGACAGAACAAGAGTCATTTATTGATTGAAGTAAGTTTTAAGACAAAAACTTAAGTCATTATCTTATGCACGAAAAAAAAAAAGACTCATAAAATAATCTGGCTGAATATACAAGTCGAAATACCACTAAACTCGAAATAAAACCACTTCCAAAAAGACTATGAGAAATAGAACAAATGAAACTAAGTTACCGATTTGCTTGCCATGGTAAACCTTAACTATCTAAAGAATACTAAAACCACTTTCCTGAAGATGCAACCACTAAACCACTTTCTCAATCAAAACCTTCAGTCTTATGCAAACCCTAACATGACCACGACAAAATGATTTTGAGTTTTTCCAAGAATGAAAGTAAATTAGGGCACAATTATTGTTTTGGTGTTACAAATAAAACATTATCATTATGTCCCCAATAATCACTATGTCGGTCATGATTTCCCCAAATGATATAAAACTCATAATGCTCAATGTAGTCGGTGTTGACTACCATGTGAAACAAACAAACACACTACCTTGTCGGCCTTGTTGAACATATAAACCTTTGTCTATGCACAAAAGTCTACATTAATTTAGACTTGTCAACCATAAACATCACCTCTAATAGCTTGAGAACATTGCACCAATCTTTATATCTTGTAGACAATGTGATGAATCAAAGTATTGCACCTTATATACTAAACCAAGAAATACATTTGACATTAATGCCAAACAAAAAGTTCCAATGGGGTCAACACAAATCTAAATAAATAAAAATAGCTATCTCTAAACTTGATGAAAAATCCTTGTGACAAATGTCACCAATTTATCAATGCTCTAGAAACGATTAAAAAAATGCCTTTATCACTAAATTCTCTATCTAATGTTATATTTCACTTTTGCACTTGTAGAATAAATATCTACGCTCATAGATCTAAACTATGCTAAAATTGATGTTAAAAATATGTTTAACTTTATGTCTAGAACTTGCTACTAAAAGTGGTTGTGTCAATATTTTTCTAGCATGAAATATTTTCCTTTGGTCAAACCCTTATTTCTAATTCAATGGTTTGATTAAAATGATTGAAGATAACAAGAAGATATGCAAGGATGTCTACGATTCTAGTGTAATTTGATTATACATTGTTGAAGTTGTATTGCTCCCTATGTGATCATGCTAGTTAAATGAGAACTCCATGATGGATGGCTAATGAATTAGGGTTTTTAGTTTATACAATTTCCTACCACACAAATCTTGAAATATTGCACTTAAATCAACTCATACTGGCTAGTTGGAAGAAGTCAACAAGAGCCCAAAATTATATCTAAATTTATAAGTTTTGGCATCAAATCAAGTAAAAGGTATTTACCAACTTTCATACTAGAATACACTTGTAGACTAGTCTTTGCAATAGGGATATCTTTATCAAAATGTTTTCAACATAGCTTTTAAAGTTCTAATATACCTATTAGGATTAATATACTAATCCACAAGATAATTTTTATTTCATATGATTAATATATCAATCCATAGAGTATGTATATAATTTATCAATCTTTAATTTGAATACTTCAAAGGTATATGTGCCAGAATTGGTCCACGTTCCCTTAATGTACCTAGGCCAATTAAATTTGGGTCATGCCATATATTCCTAACAAGCAATAAATTCAAAACTAAGATATTTGGTCTTTTATTATGATGATTCCAAAGCTTTGGGGTTTAGTGATTTTTATGTAAGACTGTTAGTGTTGTTTTTAGGGATGCCATTGCTCAAATTAGTATTAATGGAAAGAATTTTATTACTTCCCCCTTCTAATGCAAGAGCATCTGGGTCCACGGGCAATCCTGCATCGCCCAAAAACATTTTCTTTTGATTTTCTCAATTTTGGTGTGTTGTGGTGTCTCTTTGCATCTTGTGAGCTCCTTGATTTGATGGTGAAGGTTTCGTGAGCAGAGCTTTCATAGTTTGGATGAATTAATTGTTTTGTGACTTTGATTAGAAATTTAGAAAAAGTTTAAAATTTTAAAAGTCTGTGAAGGTTTGGACAAAATAATTTTGTAGGGGTCCATGGGGTGTCATTCCAAGCTTGCACACCAATTTTTGTGTGAAACAGAGAAATTGGATTTTTCGCCTATCAACACCCAGGTCCACTCTTGACTTTGTTGTGCAATCACTTAATTAATTTTCTCCTAATTCTTATAACAGGTCCAAGGTGTTATTTCTGAACATTAAGTTGGGATAATTGATGCTCATATTTTGAAATTCCCAAATTTATTTTTCCTATATTTTTTTAATCATTTAAAAATGCATGTTTAGAGGCAAATTGATGGTATTTTCCTAGTGGTAGATTTCAGTTTTAAAAAAATACAAATTGTAAATCATGGAGTGCAAGATTTAATGCCTATCTAAGGTTGTTAAATAGTATTTTAAAAGGGGTTGTTATGGCAGAAATTCCACGCCCAAAATAGGGCCTTTGTCGTGGAGTAGGAAATGGGAAAGTTGCTGCCCATTTTCAAAATTAATTAAAAAAAATCCAAACAACAAAGAGTGGGTGTGGGAATTGGAGTATATTGGCTGCCAAGTTTCAGATTTATAAAACAATAAAAGAAATAGGACACCGACATGGGAATGAGAAGGTTTCCCACTATTTGGGCTTTAATTTCAGTCATTAAAGTGATTAAATGAGGTTGTGTGGGATGAGAGAGTGCTGGAAAAATCTATGGAAAATGAGAAATGTAGTGTAGCAGAAAAAAAGGTTTTTGACAAGAAGTTTGAATGTGTGGGAAGCAAGGGGAAAGTAGGGAGGGGTTGGAAAATACCACAGCAGGACAACATGGAGAATGGAGAGTTGGGTAAGAATATGAGCATCTCAAAACAAAAGTAATTTATTACAGGTAAATGGAGGAGTGGCACAAAGGTTTGAGCGGTTGAAAGAAAAGGCTACATGAAGAGTTTGGGGCAGCAAAAACAAAAGCTACATTAAGAGCATGTGGGGAGGATTTTAAGCCATGATGCATTGAATTTTTTTTGTAATTTGATTAATGATATAAAAATTTGAATTTGTTCGCATTTTTTTTGTATTGTGATTGTTATTTATTGTAGCAGAGATTATGTTACTTTGTGTGTTGTGAGAAAAAGCTGGGTGTTGCACCAAATGGTATTAGAGTGAGTGATCTTGAGTGCATAAGTAGAGCACCGAATGTGAGATAGCTTATGCCAAGATCTGTGGGTGAGGATTGAAGTTGTTTCAAAGCTCCAGAGGTTATTGTAGGTGTGCAGAGTCCTATAGTTATGGAGAGCTGAGAAGACAATAGCTTCACAAGAGAAGAGGTTGAGAGGATTTCAAGATGCGTCTGAGAATGATAATTCCTAGAAGAGTAGAGCAAATGCTAGAAGACTTTCGCAATGAAATGAGAAATGAGCTAAGAATTATAGTTGCAAGTTTGAGAAGAAACCTAGAGCATGAGGATGAACATACTAAAGATGAGGAATTTGAAGATGAAGAACCTGAGAGAGAAAATTAGGAGCCAGCAGATGAAGGAGAAGAAATATTTTTGAGAGCAATAACCCAAATCAATAGAGGCCATAAAATGGAAGTCCCTAATTTTTTGGGCACATTAAATCCTGAGAATCTAATAGATTGGATTGGAGAGTTAGAAGATTATTTTAAGTTTGAAAATATTAGAGACCCACAGAGGCTAAGGTTGGCACAAATAAAGCTTAAGGGACATAATGCATTGTAGTGGAAAGAGTTGCAGAAAGAAAGAGTGGAGAATGGTGAGATGAGGATAACACAATGGAGACAGATGGTCGCTATATTGAAGGAAAAGTTTATTCTAGGAGATTATTGTTAAAATATTTTTTCATTGATGTCAAAGGTTTGGTTTTAGCTTACTTGTATAACAACTTATGTGTGACTCCTTTCAGTTGGTCAATGACTTTATGTGCCGAGTAATGCACCTTTGAATAGTTTTGAAACTATTGGAGCTTTTGTGTGATCACTTTCTTGTTAAATCAAATGATACTCGTATGAAATTTAAATAATTTGGTCGACTATATTTTAATTGATTTATGTTTTAAGTGCCAAGTGGAATTTCAGTGGAGTCAAAGGTTTACATGCAAAGTCAAATTTACATGTCAAATTTGTAGTGTCAAATGAAGTTTTTAATATGCCTTGGTAGCTAAGGTTGTGTCAAAGGGTCAAAGATTTTGTATCACTTTTGTTTGAAGGTTGACAAATCTTTACATCAGTATGTTATCTTGTAATGCCTCTGACATGCCTTTTTTATGAGGCAATTTTTGATGTTTTGTGTGGATGAATTTGGACACTGTGTTGTGTCTTCTTGTCTGGCCAGATTATTTACTTGCTACAACATTCCTTCATGTATCTTATTTTTTGGTGGCTTATATTTGTTATATGCAAAAAAAATTATAGATATCGGGATGGTTAATTTATGTGAACTGGTTGTAACGTCTTTTCTATTAATGTCGATGGTTTTGTATATGGATTTCAAGCAGCTATGGGAGTTGTGGCCTTCAGTTCAAAAATATTCATTGAATCACTTCTAAGCCATTGTTGTGGCAATGATTACAGTTGAATATACTCCCCAGTGTATCCTTTATTTCTCTCTCTAACACTTTGAGATCATTTTTCTTGATGAACGAGTGGTATGAAGTCAAGTTGTGTGTGGTCATAAAGAAAAAGAATACATAACTATTTTTCTGTGACCAATACTTATCATGAGTCGATGTTAGGTGGGATACGTATTTTCCTAAGGCAATTTCTACCACTCTTGGTGTTGTAACATCTAATCAATTATGGATGTCGTGCCCTTTTTATTTAGTTTGTAGGTATGCTCAGGTGTGACGATTTTTGATATATGGGGATAGTGTGTTGAAGACTTCTGTGGTATTTTTAAAATGCTTGAACTATATTTCTAAAAGGTCATGTATGGAATTGAATGTGGAGATAAATGAGACCATAGATATTTTTGAAATCACTGGAATTTTCTCTCAGTCGAGTGTGAAGGCATATCATTAGTGGCATCGATGTATTGAATTGTATTGTACGGGTTGTATGAGTGATGTGTCTTGCATGTGTATAAGCGGTGATATTTTCTGTGTATTTCGATGATTGGTGACCTTTGTAACTAATTTATTTTGTAAAAAGGGAGGTTTTTTAAAACGTTTGAATGGAGGTATATGGACAAAAAATTAAAGAGTGAGTCTCTTGTTTCAATTTAGTGCAAATTTTAGTATAATCTTCATATCAACAGGTTTGGAAAGTTCTATGTTAGTTTTTTGAGCAATGACATCTTGCAAGCTTGGACTTTGAAACTCAACAATGTCATGACCCTGTGAGAAAAGTTCAAAATTTTTGAATTTTGTGGGTGAAAAGAATGCATGCAACTTACTTTTGTAGACCAGGTGAAGTTATTTGTTCAAGGAATAAAATTTCTATGAAATTGAGTTGGTGCTCAAGTTGGATTTGGTGCTCACTTTTGTAATAGGAGATTGTAGTCTCCTAGGTTGGTGCACTTTTTATGTTAATGAAAGCATAGTTCTATCATGGTTTTTTACCCGAAAGGGTTTTCCACGTGAAAATTGGTGTTCTTCATGTTGATGGTTTCTCTTACTGTTTTTATTTTGTATTCTTGTGGTTTATGTTTAAAAGCTTTAAATAGTGATTCACTCCCCTCTCAATATTTTATGTGTGCTCTTCACTTGGTATCAAAGTCGGGTTCCTTCGATTTGTGAGCTTAAATGCTTGAAGGTTGATCTTGATAACACACATGGGTTCTCATGAAGGTCTTGCTACAAACTAAGCTCCCTTATTTGATGGTTCTAACAATGCTTTCTAGAGTATTCAAATGCACACTTATTTGATGTCTCTTGGTTTTGATTTTTGGAGAAGTGTGGTAAATGGTTATACAATTCCATCAACTCCTCCATAGGATGCAGATGGAAAGAAAGATTTTGAAAATAATGCAAAAGCTATGAATGCTACCTTATGTGATTTGGAAGAAATTGAATTTGTCAAGGTTATGAATTGTGATACAACTCATGAGATTTTGGAAAAACTTGTTGGAAACAAGCAACACTGAGAGGGGGGGTGAATCAGTGTTCTACAAAAATTAACTTTATTATTTTAATCTTTAACCCACTTAAAACATTCAACCAAGAGAAATATGCAGAAACAGAAAGCAAACAACCACAACACCATAACACAAGGATTTTTACATGGAAACCCTGTTAGGGGAAAAACCACGGTGGATGGCCAATCCACAATATGATCTAAGTATACTAAAAAAGGTTTACAATATGGGAATGCACTTGCATTCAGGCTCACTGCCTAGAGCTCGCTACTCAAAATAGAAAGGAACACTACCTTACAAATATTTGGATTAGATCCAAGAGAATGAACTGAAAGGGTAGCATCTACAAATGCTTGATCACAGTTCCAGTTAGGCTCAGTAGTCGATCTTCTATCCTTCTGATTGGTTCTGCACTTTTACTCTGCTTTGCTCTAACTTGCACCACAAAATCTTTAATGCACAAATGAAACTATGCATAAATCGCTCAATCACCCTTTTAATATTTGCAACACACATCAACACACCTTCTACATACACAAAATAATATAATTGATCATTTATATATATCTGTGACTAAGAATTTAATTGCAACCAGTCGACTTCAATAAAACTTAAGAATATTTACAACTGTCGACTCAAATCATGAATAATATTCAATGCACATCCACAATGGTTGGTCATAAATTAGCTCGGACCTAAATCAAGATGATCAAACACAAAAACATTTAGTAAACATTCCTCAAATATCCGTGACACTTAAAATCATCCGGGTCGGCCACAAAATACTAATGAACAAAAAAATATCCAACCGAACCTCCAAACTTGCATACAACTTGATACAAGGCACTGAGAATTTTGGATAACACAAAACATACATTGAATAACCTCCCATAAGATCCACAACTCAAAGTAACAACAAAAAATCTGCATGAGAATCGAAGAACACAAAACTGTCGGATGCTTTGTTCTTCCTGACTGTCCTCAATCTGTCTGCCGGCAGGAGCAAATGATGATGTGTAGATCCAATCACTGACTAGGGTTGCCATCAATGACAACACCGAAGTATATTTGTAGTGTCCCTTGCCAACAATCTCCCCCTTTGGCATTGATGGCAACACTTAGTGAAAAATGACTAAGTGTCGGATCAGTACCAACATGAATTACACTGCCACTACAAAACTTCAAAAATAATCTTCAATCTCAGCTTAGAAATGCAACTCCCCCTAAGACGAATACACATTTTTCACTATACAACTCTCCCCCTTTGACATTAATGGAAAAATTGGGGAACCAAAAGGATAACAAAATTCAAAATGTACAAGCATGATCTTGTAACTTACACAAATTGGAAAATATCTACAAAATATTTCTTCAACACACTCAAATTTGTGTCCCAAACCCTTTTGAAACTCTCCAGAATTGTTATGTGACCACAAACCAAATAAGATTGAGCTTCTGCAGTCTCAAGATTCATTGGGTCACTAACTACCATAACATCTTTGGCTTCCTTTAATGCATTCACCATTATTTCAATCTTTGGACCAATTAGTCCTCTGAGTTCACATGCTCTTCCTACAATCCTGTCATTTTCATGCTTCAAAATCCTTATTTTGTCAAGTAGAGATATTACTTGACCTTCTTGCTCACCAACATTGCCAACTAACAGATCAAAAGCATAAGAAATGGTAGCCAATTTTTTTTCAAGATCCTTCACCTTCTTCTCATTGTCTTCAATGAATTTGGACAAGACTAAACATGAATTATAGGCCTTTCCACCCTCAGATATAGAATCTTGAATATTCTTCGTACATGTGGCTAACAGATTTTTATCCTTAGCAATCACTTCTTTCAACCAACTAAATCTTTTTCCATCAAAATCCTTCTGCACTTTAACCATGGCTGATTTTTCAAGAGACTCGAAATGAGTACTTACAAAATTTATGAGCTTCTTCAGTTCACCAGAAGAGGAACTGGATGGATCCTTAACATGAGTTGGAATAATTTTCTCCAGAACTCCAAATGCAAGACTTAATAATTCACTATCCTCAATGTGAGACTTCAAAATCTTCTCACTGGCCTTAGCTTGTGCAAATGATGTGACCTTCATTATCTAAATTGGGGGGTGGATAGATTGATCGGGCCTTCAACCAATTCAAGATCAAATTCTTGTTGTTGTTCCACCAGAGATTTCTTCACTGCCTCGGTAGTGTCTCTTGCTTCCACTGGGATTTCCTTAACCTGAACCTTTTCTTCTTCTTCAACTTTTGGTTCTATAGAAACTGTTTCCTAATTGACTTTAGGAACTTCAACTTCTTCATTTGGCACCTCCTTTTCTTCAACAACTACAACCTTAGGAACTTTGGTTTCCATAGGTGCTTCTAAATTATCCACATCAAGAGGAATTTGATTATCCTTAGTATCCACATTCACCTCCTCATTTACCGGATCAGATATAACATCTTCAACATTCACTTCTTTAACATTGATCTTGTTTCTTGACATAAATGCTTCTAGGATTTTCTTGGTTTCATCAACAACAACACTAGTTTCAACGATCATAAGTTTGTTCACCCTTATTTTGCTTTTGAATTCCTTCTAGGCTTTGTCCAGGAGTGAATTCATCTCCTCAATAGACATTTTAGACACAAGTCTGCAAGAATTCTCTTTCTCATATGCTCTTCTTTTGTCCTAGCATTTACTCTTCTCGACTCCAAAACATCATACAAACTCTTAGGTAAACCAAACATAATTTCAACAAGAACTTTATTGAAAATATTCAGATGTTTTATTGTTGCCTCTTCAAGAATTCTTCAACCTGATTCATCAAACATTTCATACCATTTGCAAAGGGGCTTGAGATTTCCATCCTTGACAACAACATTCTCAATTTCTTCAATTTTCATACTTGGTATGTCAGTTTTTTCCTTCTTCTTTGCCTTTTCTTCCTCACCGAAAGATTTCCTCTTCATTTCTTTCACAACTTCATCTAATTCAGTCTCCTCACTTTTTAAGATGACTTCATAGGTTCTTGAGCTCTTGTTCTTCTTCCTCTTACCAAAACCCTTGTCTTGATTTTGCACAGGAACTGGCTTGGTTGCAGGAGTGGATGGGGAACTCCTTGTTGATCTAGTATGGGCAAAGGATCCTACCGGACTAGCAGATTCGGTTCTTGCTGACTCTTTTCCTGCTTCATTTTTATCTCTCTTTCTTCTAGCTTCTTTCAAATTTTCTATAGGTATGCCCATGTTTTCTACAAACACTTCTACTTCTTTCCTTACTCTTTTGACTATCTTTGGATTTTTTAATTGATCATGGACTTGCATGCTCTTTTCTACATAAGATTCAAACCTTTCTTCTGTCGGATCCAGAAGCATGCTCAACAAATGTTCTACATACATCTTCAAGATGTTCTCCTCTACTTCATATCCCATAGGTATAATCCATATCGTTCTGGGATCAACAACTTCCATATGGCATTGATCAATATCTACCATGAAACAAATTGTATCTTTGTACTTCTCTACAATTGAGGTAGGAATTCTTTCTTTGGCATGCATCATATTCTAATTTTTTTTGAAGTGCCCCCAGAGGGCAGTATTTCGGGTCTGACAATCACCGCCTCCAAAAAATATATCTCTTATTTGCACAGCTATAGGCTGATTACTTTGCCAATGAATTTTCCCAACATCCGGAACCTCACTCATGAAATAAAAGAACAAACACAACAGAAAATTACCATACTTAAAAGAGTTCTTTTTGTCCTTCTTAATCTTACCCTGATTCTCCATCAGCTGACTTCTAAGTAGCTCACACAAGTCATAATCTGCATTTTCTTTTACCATCTGATAGGCTACATAAATAGCCATACCGGATATTGAATTATCCCAGCTGGAGTGGTAGACCTTGTAGCCAATGACCATTGATGCAAATTTCACATCCACTTCAACAATGTCTTCGATTGTCATTGCCCTTCTATCAAATTGTGCACCTGTTGCATCAGTAACCTTTTGATTCTTTACAAATTTCAAAACTAGCAGTCCACCAGAAGAATTTAGACCTGTGACTGCACTTATAGCCTCTTTTGTAATCTTAAAAGGTATATTCAACCACATCAACTCGACATGAACTCTGCTTAAAATATATCGCACCCATTCGCTTTCCTCAAATATGGGGAATTTCACAAACTGTGTAAACTTCTTCACTTCTAGGGTTTTGTATTCTGACTTAACAGTGAAGTCTTCTCCAATTATATGGTTGGAATACAAATTCAGCATTTTAGATCTCCCTAACTCTTCAATATTGGCATGTATGTAAGCGCTAATATCTTTAGTGTGCAAGACTCCGTACAGTACAGACGAAAACGCACCTAGGGGCTCGGTCTCAATAGACTTATAAGGATACCACTTGAACTTTGGACGGGGTCTATCCTTGACTTCAACTACCAATGGAGTGGCCATTTTTTCCAACTCACAAATTCACTGGTTTTTCCAATAAATACCTTTTTGTTAGATCAGAGTTTTGATCGTTGAATCTTCTTCACACTTGAATCTCGCCACAACTCAACAAAGTTCACTCCAGGGCTCTCCAAACTTCTTTCCTCCAAAATGCAAAGTGACAAATGAATGATAAAAATAACTTTGTATTGTTCACAAAACTAATCTTTTTGTCACAATAAATGCTTTTACCCTAATTCATTCGGTTACCCTGTTTCCATGCACTGAGACAAATAATTCTTCTACGGATCTCCAATACTGTATGATACTATCTTTAATTGGTTGAACAACATCTAAAAGGAATTTATGCACTTACTGGATTTATCCACATTTCGGTGTCAGTTACTGGCAGGGGGTTAAGAGATTTTCTTGACAACTCCCTCTAGGCCAAAGGCCTAAAACTAATTCTCGAAGGAATTACCAGAAGCAGATTTTGGTGCTGGCGCATTTCCTTCAATAGAGGGATCCTTCTTCACCTATTTCTTCTGCATTTTCCTCCTGATCACATCAGTAGTGACTTTACCTTTTCCCTTAACATCTTGTTGCATGTTTTTTTTACCAGAACTCTTCTACTCCAACATAATCTAGCAGTGTGGCCAAATTTGTTGCAATTGTAACACACAACATTTCTCTGTCCATACCTACTATTCCACTAATTTTGTCTTGATTTGCATTGGTTAGCAATATTCCCAAGTCTATTGCATGCATAACATCTGACATCTCTATGAAAGTTGTTCATCACAATTCTGCATTCACTTGACTTATGACCAAACTTATTACAATTAAAGCACAGACCTGAGAATGATGGTCCACTTGGATTCATCTTGCTTCTACACTAAGAAGCCATATGACCAAATTTATTGCAAGAAAAACAGTAACCATTGAATCTTTGAGCATTTGGTTGTCTTACTGGATTCCTTCTAGCTCCATTCATCTGATTTCCTTGCCTGAATCTTCCTTGTCTGGAATTCCTTTGTCCAGATCTGAAACTTTCTCCTTCTTCATAGCCAAGACCTCGCTTGTCACCATCAGTCCTCTGACCTTTAATCATTTCATCAAGCTTGGTTGAGCTTGCTTTGAATTTCTCCTTGTACTCATTTGCAATAGTAAGCTCATTTATGAGATCATCAAGCTATTTTTCAAGCACTTCCTCATTGTTTTTAGATTGTTCCAATTCATTGTCTAGTCGGTTGCATTCTTTAGATTTTTCTTTCAAGGATTGAGCAAGAGTTTCTTCATTCTTCTTTCTATCTTCAATTTCCTTGATCATTTTCATAATGATAGATTTCATCTCACGCTTCAGGGCAACATTTTTTATGGAAAACTTTTCACATACTTCTATTTTCTCCTTCAAGGCATGACTCAATTTTTCATCTTCCATGCTTCTATTCTTTTGCTTAAGCTGATCACACAATTCCTTTCTTTTCTCCCTTGATTCATTGATTTTGTCTTTCAATGACTAAATTAATTTCTCTGCATTCTCAATATTTTCCTGCAGTTCCTGGTTCTTAGATTTTGATTGGTCAAGATCATCCAGGGCTACCAAAAGTTGTTCTTGAAGACTACTTGTACCCATTGAAAACACTTTCCAAGATCTCCCCAATCTGTTAGAATTCTTTTCGAGGAACTAGCTCTGATACCAATTGTTGGAAACAAGCAACACTGAGAGGGGGGGGTGAATCAATGTTCTACAAAAACTAACTTTATTATTCTGATCTTTAACCCACTTAAAACATTCAACCAAGAGAAATATGTAGAAATAGAAAACAAATAGCCACAACACCATAACACAAGGATTTTTACGTGGAAACCCTGTTAGGGGAAAAACCACGGTGGATGGCCAATCCACAATATGATCTGAGTATACTCAAAAAGGTTTACAATATGGGAATGCACTTGCATTCAGGCTCACTTCCTAGAGCTCACCGCTCAAAATAGAAAGGCACACTGCCTTACAAAGATTTGGATTAGATCCAAGAGAATGAACTGAAAGGGTAGCATCTACAAATTCTTGATCACAGTTCTGGTTAGGCTCAGTATTCAATCTTTTGTCCTTTTGACTGGTTCTGCACTTCTGCTATGCTCTACTCTAACTCGCACCACAAAATCTTTAATGCACAAGTGAAACTGTGCATAAATCACTCAATCACCCTTCAGATATTCACAACACACATCAAGACACCTTCTACATACATAAAATGATATAATTGATCATTTATATATATATCTGCAACTAAGAATTTAATCGCAACTAGTCAGCTTCAATAAAACTTAAGAATATTTACAACTGTTGGCTCAAATCATGAATAATATTCAATGCGCATCCACAACGGTCAGTCATAACTTAGCTCAGACCCAAATCAAGATGATCAAACACAAAAACATTTGAGTAAACATTCCTTGAATATCCGTGACACTTAAAATCATTCGGGTTAGCCACAAAATACTGATGAACAAAAAGATATCCAACTGGACCTCCAAACTTGCATACAAATTGATACAAGGCACTGAGAATTTCAGAGAACACAAAACATACATTGAATAACCTCCCATAAGATCCACAACTCAAAATAACAACATAAAATCTGCATGAGAATCGAAGAACACAAAATTGCCGGATGCTCTGTTCTTCCTGACTGTCCTTAATCTATCTTCGGGTAGGAGCAAATGATGACATGTGGATCCAATCACCAAATAGGGTTTCCATCAATGACAACACTAAAGTATATTTGTAGTGTCTCTTGCCAGCAAAAACTTCAGAAAACATATGAAGGAGATGTTAAAGTCAAGAAGGCAAAGCTTCATACATATAGAAGACATTTTGAGAGTCTTAAGATGCAGGAAGAAGAAAATTTTGTTGCTTATTTTCTGTGAGTAGATGTCATCAACACCATCAAAGGTCTAGGAGAGAATATTAAGGAGACCATTGTTATTCAAAAAATCTTAAGGTATCTTCCTTTGCGTTTTGATGCAAAGGTTTCAACTATTGAGGAGATTAAGGGTCTTGACAAGTTGATGGTAGATGAGCTACATGGTATTCTCACAACCTATGAGATGAGGACCATTCCTGATTCTTCATCCAAAAAGAAGGCAGCCTTCAAAGTTTCAAAGAAAGTAAAAGACAAGGAGCTTGCATCTAGTGATAGTTATGATGAAGATTCTGACACTAAAGAAGCACATTTCATGAGAAAGTTGAAGAAGGGTTCAAGTAAATACAAAGGAAATTTTCCTTTCAAATGCTTCAACTGTGGTAAGTTAGGGAATTTTTCAGCCAAATGTCCATATGCAAAGAGTGAGGGCAACAATAATGAAAGTATTCCCAAGTTCAACAAGAAGAAGGATAGAGGAAAAGAGAAGAAGTTTCAAAAATTCAAAAAGAGCCTCTATTCAAAGGATGAAAGTTGTTCATCTGATGATAGTGATGAAGAGTCTTCTGATGAAGATATTGTATTCATGGCTAAAGATGAAGACCACACTAAAAATGAAGAACAAGAAGAACATCTTGATGAAGAAGTAGGAGAGGTGGACCTTGAAGAAGAACTAATAAGTGCTCTAAGTGAAATCAAAAGACTTAGAAAGAAAAATCAGAACTTGAAGTTGCTGCTACAAGAAGAGAATGAAACAAAAACCAAGACATCTCAAGCTCTTGGAGAAGCAGAAAAATTGATTGTTGATTTGAAGGTTCAGATCGAAGAGGCAAAGAGAATAGAAAAATCAGAAATCCGCTTAAGCTCAAGGAAGAAAACTGTGAAAGACTTAAAGTTGAAATTATTTCACCTAGAAAATTAGATAAATCTTTGTTAGAGTTGAATCATGAGAAGATAAATAAAAAAATTTCTATGTCATTGGAAAAAATCATTAGCTCTTAGAAATCTTCAGCTGATAAAGGTGGAGTTGAATTTGAAGAAGGTCAAAGTTCCTAGCCTACAAATGAAGAACAACAAAAAGGCAACTTTGATAGCACAAAGGATTCACCATCAAAAATCATAAATAACAATTTCAAAAGGCCTCCCATCTCAAGGAAAGCTCATATGACCAAGTTTAACAATTCTTTCTTTTATGGTTATTGTTTCTCTTGCAATTTTTTTGGACACAAGGCAATCAACTATAGAGTGTTTGCAAGAAGTGATTTCAGACTTATGAGTAGGAACTCTTTTGCTCCCTTAATGAACTACAATGGTAAATGTTATAAGTGCAATAACTTTGGTCATACTACAAAAGTTTGTAGAAGTGGTATGGCAGATTTATCTAAGCAAAAAAAGAAGGTTTAGAAGGAGGACAAATCAAAAGAGGTTGCTAACGTTTGGAAGAAGAAGGAGAAATACGTTTCAGTAGAGTCTATGATTGTGCAAACAACTTTACATGTAAAAAATGAAAGAGATAAAAGGTATATTTATAGTGGTTGTTCTAGACATATGATAGGAGACAAGAGAAAGTTTATCCCCCTCAAAAGGACTAATGGTGGTACGGTAAGATTTGGTGATAATGCATCGGCAAAAATCTTAGGTAAAGGCACTCTTGTTTTGGATGATGGAAAGACCAAGGTTGAAATTTTTTATATGTAGAAGGTCTAAAACATAATCTATTAAGTGTGAGTCAAATGTGTGACCAAGAGCACACTTTAGTTTTCAATTCAAATTGTTGTGAAATTAGTAAGGATGGTAAACATATTGCTGATGCAAGTAGGGCTACTAACAATCTTTACATTCTTGATGATATCAAAAGTGAGAAGTGTTGTTTGAGTTAGGAAGATGAAGTTTGGTTATGGTATAGGAGGATGGGTCACTTGAGCTTCGATAATCTTGTTCAGGTCACCAGAAAGGAAGCATTTAAAGACAAGCCAAAGCTTACAAAACCTTTAAACATTGTGTTTAGAGAATTCCAATTGGGAAAGAAAACAAGGAGGAGCTTCAAGTCAAAAGAATATTCTAGCTCAAAGTCTCTTAGGCTGATTCACATTGATACATGCAGGCCAACAAGAACCAAGAGTATGCAAGGTGAAAAGTATTTTATGTTATTAATTGATGTTTTTCCAAGAACAACTTGGGTTGCTTTTTTGAAGGAAAAATCTGAAGCTCTTGAGAAGTTTAAGGCATTCAAAGCCTTAGTGGAGAATGAGAAGGGTTTGAAAATAAAATGCCTTTATTTAGACAATGGAGGAGAGTTTACATCAAATGAGTTTGTAAATTTCCATGAGAAACATGGGATAAAAAGACAATACCTAATTGCAAGGACACCACGACAAAATGGTGTTGTTGAAAAGAAAAACAAATCAATCCAATAAATGGCTCATAGCATGTTAAATGAGTTAAAGGTGTGTGATTCCTTTTGGAGAGAGGTTTTTCATACTACTGTTTATATTCAGAATCGTGGGCTGATTAGAGAAAAACATAACAAGACTCCATATGAATTGTGGAAAGGTAAGCCTACTTTTGTTAAGTATTTCAGAATCTTTGGAAGTCCATGTTATATTAGAAGAGATGAAGAAAATATAGGGAAGTTTGATTCTAGGGATAATGAAGGTATTTTCTTAGGATGTTCTTCTAAAAGTAAAGCTTAAAGATGTTTTAACAAGAGATTACGCAGGATTGTTGAAAGTGCTAATGTGAAGGTTCATGAAGATACTAACATTCAAAACAAGATGCAAGATGCAAGATGATGATGGTAGTTGCCAAGCAGATGAAGAATAAAGTATTTTTCAAAAAACACCTTCAAACGTTCAACATGGGACAACAGATGTAACTTCTAGAAATACATATTCAAGTGTTTAACATGGGACAACAGATGTAACTTTAGAAAATACACCTATAAATGATAAAAATGACAACACATCAAACACTTTTTGAAGACTACTTCAAAGTTTGTTCAAAGAAATCATCTTATTGATCAAATTTTACAAGAGGAAAGACCAAGAACCACAAGAAGAGTTGTTAACTATTTTGAAGATGAAGATGTCTCTTTGTTGTCTAAGATTGAGCCTAAGAGTTTTGAGGAAGAAGCTGAAGATAGACATTGGGTGGAAGCAATGGGAGAAGAGCTTGATCAAATTCATAAAAGTGAAACTTGGGAACTTGTCCCAAGGCCCAAAGACAAGAACGTGATTGGCACAAAGTGAGTGTTTAGAAACAAGTTGAATGAAGATGGTCAAGTAGTTAGAAACAAAGCAAGGCTTGTATGCAAAGGTTATGCACAGGTTGAAGGTATAGACTTTGAAGAAAAATTTTCTCCTGTTGCATGTTTAGAAGCTATTAGAATGTTCTTAGCCTTTGCTTCTTTAAAAAAAATCATTTTTTTTCAAATGGATTTCAAATCTGCTTTTCTAAATGGTAATTTGAATGAAGAAGTGTATATAGAACAGCCAAATGGGTTCATTTTATTAGAAAATCAAAACTATGTTTGCAAGTTAAAGAAGGCACTCTATGGTCTTAAGCAAGCCCCACGTGCATGGGATGCCAAATTGGATAGTCATTTGTAGCAACAAGGCTTCAAAAGAGGGATAGCGAACATCAATCTATATGTGAAAGAATAAGGTAATCATATGTTGATTTTTGTAGTTTATGTTGATGATCTAATTTTTGATAGCAATTGTGAGAAGACATGTCAAGTTTTTGCTACAAATATGCAAAAGGAGTTTGAAATGTCCATGCTTGGTGAGTTGTCATTCTTTCTTGGTTTGCAAATTCATTAATCTAGCAGAGGCATTTTCATTTCTCAAACAAATTAAATTAGAGAGATGTTGAAAAGGTTTAGAATGGAGGATTGCAATCATGTGCATACTCCAATGGTGACAGGATGCAAGTCAAGTAAAAATGATGAGTCTCTAGATGCTAACTAACTTTGTATAGGTCTATGATATGAAGTTTATTGTATGTTACAGCTACCAGACCCAACATTATGCAAGCAATTGGTTATTTTGCTAGATTTTAGGCTACTCCAAAGGTTACACATATTCATGCAGTTAAGAGGATATTCAAGTATCTTAAGGGTACTATGAATTATGGGTTATGGTATCCTTGTAATGATTTCACACTTACAACTTATACAGATGCAGATTGGGGTGGATGTATTGATGATAGAAAGATAACAAGCAGATGTGATTTCTTTCTAGGAGGTTGTCTTGTATCTTGTTTGAGTAAAAAGCAAGCTTCTATTTTGTTATCTATAGTTGAATCAAAGTGCATTGCAACAGAGTCTTGTTGCATGCAAGTCCTATGGATGAAGCAAACACTAAAGGATATTAAGGTAGAATATAAGCAACCTATCTCTATCTTTTGTGATAACATGAGTACCATTAATATCTCTAAAAAATAGTTATGCACTCTAGGACTAAACATATTCCTATTAAGTATCATTTTTTGAGAGAATAAGTTAGTGATCAGCAAGTTAAGATGGAATATGTTCCTACTAAAGAGTAGATTGTAGATGTGTTTACTAAGCCTCTACCAACAGAGACATTTGAATGCTTGTGAGAGAAGTTGGGAGTGATTTCACTCCATCTTGGAGTTGTTATTTTGACTCAGGGGGAGCTTTTATTGTCACATTTTATCAACCCCGTTTCAATTATGCAGGTTGATCAGTTTGCCATTGGTGTCAAAGGGGGAGCAGTTTTGTTTTAGAGGTTGTTAAAATATTTTGTCATTGATGTCAATGGTTTGGTTTTAGCTTACCTATATATCAGCTTATTCTTTTGTGACTCCTTTCAGCTGGTCAATGACTTTGTGTTGAGTAATGCACCATTGAATAGTTTTGAGACTATTGGAGCTTTTGTGTGGTCACTTTCTTGTTAACTCAAATGATACTCATATGAAATGCAAATGATTTGGTCAACTATCTTTTAACTGATTTATGTTTCAAGTGCCAAGTGGAATTTCAATGGATTCAAAGGTTTAGTTGCCAATTCATATTTACATGTGAGATTTGTAATGTCAAATGAAGATTTTAATATGCCTTGTCAATTGAGGTCGTTCCAAAGGGTCAAATATTTTGTATCGCCTATGTTTGAAGGTCTACGACTCTTTACATCAATATGTTATCTTGTAACACCTTTGACATGCCCTTTTTAGGAGGTAGTTTCTAACATTTTGTGTGGGTGGCTTTGGACACCATGTTGTGCCTTCTTTTTGGGCCCAATTATTTACTTGCTATGACATGCCTTCACATATCTTAATTTTTGGTGGCTTATATTTGCTACATGCAAAAAATTTCTAGACATCAAGTTGGTTAATTTATGTGAATTTGTTGTAACAACTTTGCTATTATTGTCAACGATTTTGTATATGGATTTTAGGTGGCTATGAGAGTCATGGTCATTAGTTTGGAAAATCTTCATTGAATCGATTCTAAGTCATTGTTGTGGTGATGACTATAGTTGAATATACTCCTTAGTTTATTCTTTATTTCTCTCTCTCTAATGCCTTTGAGATTATTTTTCTTGATGAATGGGTGGTATGAAGTCAAGTTGTGTGTGGTCATGAAGAAAAAGAATGCATAACTCTTTTGATGTGAATGATACTTATCATGAGTTGATATTAGGTGGGAGACATTTTCCTAAGGAAATTTCTACCACTCTTGGCTTTGTAATGTCTGATCAATTATGGATGTCATGCCCTTTTTATTTAGTTTGTAGGTATGCTCAGATGTGAAAGCTTTTGAAATATAGAGATAGTGTGTTGAAGGCTTCTGTGATATTTTTAAAATGCTTGAACCATATTTCTAAAAGGTCATGCATGGCGTTGAATGTGGAGATAAATGAGACTGCGATTATTTTTTAAATTTTAGGTATTTTCTCTCAGTCGAGTGTGACAACATATCATTAGTGGCATCGTTGTGCTAAATTGCATTGTATGGGTTGTATGAGTGATGTGTCTTGCATGTGTAGCTGTGATATTTTTTGTGTATGTCGATGATTGGTAACCTTTGTTATTGATTTCTTTTTAAAAATGGAGGTTTTTTAAAACGTTTGAATGGAGGTATATGGACAAAAAATTTAAGAGTAAGTCTCATGTTTCAATGTAGTGCATATTTTAGTATAATCTTCATATCAATGGGTTTGGAAAGTTTTATGTTAGTTTTCTGAGCAATGAAATCTTGCAAGCTTGGACTTTGAAACTCAACAATGTCATGACCCTATGAGAAAAGTTCAAAATTTTTGAATTTTGTAGGTGAAAAGAATGCATGCAACTTACTTTTGTAGACCAGGTGAAGTTATTTGTTCAAGGCATAAAATTTCTATGAAATTGAGTTGGTTCTCAAGCTAGAGTCAGTGCTCTCAATGAGTTGGTTCTCACTTTTCTAATAGGATATTGTAGTCTCCTAGGTTAGTGCCCTTTTTATGTTGATGAAAGCATAGTTCTTTCGTGGTTTTTTACTCGGAGAGGTTTTCCACATGAAAATTGGTGTTCTTCATGTTGATGGTTTCTCTTACTATTTTAATTTCTAATTCTTATGGTTTATGTTTTAAAGTTTTAAAATACTGATTCACCCCCCTCTCAGTATTTTTTGTGTGCTCTTCAATTATGAGTTGGAGTTGTTCAAAAAGCTTCAAAATTTTAAACAAAAAGACATGAGTGTGGAGTATATAGAGGAATTTTACAAGATGGTGATTAGATTGGGACATCATGAAATGGATAAAGAGAAGGTGGATAGATATATAAATGGACTCAGATTCAATATCCAGGATGAGATGAGTATGTTGAAGATTTCTACTATTGAAGAGGCTTACTGGTATGCTCTAAAAGTAGAGGAAAAGGTAAATAGAAGGCAACAAAATAATTCAAGAGGAAAGGGAAATATAGCAATAGAAATAGGACAATCAAGAAGCCACAAAGGGAAGGAAACTTTTGGAGAAGAAACAAGCCCAAAACAGAACAAAGGAGCACAAAGAAAATAGTATTCAATAAGAGGATGTGGCAACAATAGCAAAGAGTTATTGGGCAAGTGTTTCCAGTGTGGGGAAGTAGGACATAGAGTTTATGAGTGTCCACAAAGACACCAAGAAACCAATAAGAGAGGTGCAAAAATAAATCATGTATGGTGCAAGAAGACAATGAGAGTGTAGCATCACCAGAGGATGTGGTAGAACTAGAGCATGGAGAATACCTTATGTTCAGGAGAGTATTGGTGAATCCAAGAAAATAGGAGAATGGACCATCTCATAGGAGTCTCTTCCATACCATATGAAAATCAAGAGGTAAGCTGGTTGCAAGAAGATCATGAGTTACAGGTGAAAGAGAAATGCTTGGTAAATTTTCATATTGGTCCTTGTAAATATGAAGTTTTGTGTGTGATGCAGGTGCATCCATGGTTGGCAGGCTATCCTGCATCAACCAAAAGGAATTTGAATTTGAATTTTGGTGAGGTTGTGAGATGAGTTTGAATTTCATGTGAGGTATGTTGAATTTTATTTAATCTTGGTTAATTTCATGTTTATTCAAGCTCATTTTTAAATGGTCAAAATTGGCATAGTGCAAATAATGCAAAATTGCAATTTTAATGCAATTTGAATTCAAAAATGCCAAGAAAAGCATGATAGGAATTGGGATATGAAATAAAGGTGTTTTAAGACAATTATTTAGAATACCTAAAAAATAGGAGTTGTGCAGGTGGGTTCCTAGGTCTGCTTTTTCTGGGATTTGCTTTTTCAGGAGTTAGTGGAGGAGCGGTCAAACACAACTCCCAACTTTTGTGGAATGGAGAAATCAATTGGATTTAACTTTTAACATTATTTTATGTTTTTGGTGAAACTACATGATAGGGGTCATTCCAATTTGGGGAGAGGGGAATTTGAAGGAAATGAAATGAAATTTCATTCTGATGGGGAGTTATGAAGGCATTTTTCTTCCTGTAGCTTTCAGTTTTTGAGAGGTGAAGTTGAAAGGGAGTTGGAGAGATGTTGTAGCATCCCATGGAGGTTGATTTTTTCTATATGTTGCATGTGTGAGGAGCTATTTACAGCATAAAATAGATTGGAAGTTCATGGTTCGAACTTGTTGAGTGTTGTGAGTGTTTGTTGCAGGTTGCATAACTGAAGATTGTGAGACATAAGTCTACTTGTAGAAGGGAGAAAATGCATGAGTTTAGTTATTAGTTTTGGGGGGTTTGAAATGTTCTTTATTTCAGGTTTGGTGTGATTGATAACAACAAATAGAGTTCCAAGTGTTTCAGTGAGAAGTTACAGGTGTTGTGGGTGGAATAAAGGTGTTGGAGAGTGCATAGATTTGTGGGAGTTCACATAGTTTGAGCATGAGAATGTTTTTTCAATGTATTTCATTGGCTTATGTGATATTTTTATGGGGTTTAATTTCTATTTATCAGTCCTATGTGACTAAAAATAAGTTGTAATAATATTTTTCTTTGAATCATAACAATGGTTACAAGTTGCAAACCAAGATTATGTTGGATTGTTTATAATTTCCACGTTGTTTAAAGAACCGATTGTGAGAGGGTTTTAAGAGGGTTGTTGAAGGCATTAAACGGATATATGTTGATTTCCATCAGTCCTTTGTTGACTAAAATTTTTGTGTAATCCTTTGTTTTTACATTGCAATATCAAGTTTGTAAGTGCAAACCAAGTTTTCTTGTTTTATGAGTAATACTTCCAACTGTTTGATGTAATGCCTATGTAGATTTTAAAGAGGCATTGAAGTGGTTTTTGAAGGGTTTTGCAGCCTTTCTTATTCCATCAGTAGTATCAGAGCTAGTTGTTCCTGAGTGTGCACGCAGAAGTATCGATGTGAGGCAGTTTGCACCAAGACCTGCAAGTATAGAGTGAAGAAGTTGTAGAGAGAGTATGGACAAGTGTTTAAAAAATGCCTTGGAAGCTATGAGAATGTTTTTTGATGAATAATTTCTAGAGCCACAAATAGAGAATCAAGAGCTCGTCTAGACAAGTAATTTATTCTAAACAAGGTGTAAGGTGAGTGAGAAATGTTGCAAAGTCATTGTGGACAGTGGTAGCACCAATAATATTGTATTTGAAGAGATGGTAGACAAGCTAAAATTGAAAAGAATCAAGCATCCTAGCCCATACTACATTTATTGGTTTCAAGGAGATTTCCAAATATGGGTAAGTGAGCAATGTGTGGTTGATTTTCAAATTTGTAGATATAAGGATGTGAATGTATGTGATATAGTACCTATGGATATATGCCATGTTTTGTTGGGTAGACCATGGTTGTATGATCAAAGAGCTCTAAATGATGGTAGGAAGAATAAATATAGCATCATAAAGGATGGGGAAGAATATGTTTTGAATCATTTGCAAGATAGGCAAGAGGAAGTGGTAAAAGAAGTTGTAGCAGATAATAAGGATAGAAAGGAAAATAAAATGGGAAGGGTTGAATCTTATTGTTCTTTTGGTACTGATATGTTTGCAAGTGAAACTTTGTGTGCAGGGAAGAAGGACGAAAAGGAAAATGTGGAAATCCTTGTTCAAAAGGATAAAGAGGGAAAGGAAGAGGAAATTGCAGCAATGATTAAGGATGATGAGTGTCCTTTGGAGGACTTGAAAGTAATGGAAAACAAAAGTGTAGTTGAGAGTGAAAGTGAAAAAGTTATGGCAGCAGACAATGGTGAAGAAAAGGTTGAAGAGAAAGAGCTAATGCATAAAAAAAATCATTTTTATGATGAAGATGAGAGTAGATTTTGTGTATATGAAAAGATTGCAGTAGTAGAAAATAAATGGCAGGCATTGATGGAAGGTGGAGTGAAGATTGTAGCAGAAGGTAATGAGATAAAATCATAATTTGATGTATACTTTGGTGAGGTTGAGAAAGATGTTGCAGCAAGCAATGAGAAGGTAAAACCTTTTATTTTTAATTATTTTCATGATCGATTGGATGATTTTGGTGAACTCAAATGAAATGGTTCAGTTAGAGATTGCTAGTGAAGTGTGGAATCCAGAGCATTTGTATGGTGTTGCAAAGTTTGGTGCAAGTACATTTTTGTGGAGGTGGTTGGTCAATGGTGGGTCAAATCCCACAAGAGAAGAGAGGAAAATGTGTGGAATTAGGAGGAAGATAGTAAATGGTGGATACAAATCCACAAGAGGAGAGAAGAATGAAATGCAAGGTTGTTGGAGGATGGTGAATGTTCTGACAAGATGTTGGAAGAGAAGGAAGAATAGATTATCAAAGGTACCAAGATTAGCGATGGAGTTTGTTGTAGATTGCTTGTAATCTAAAAGGGTGGTACTACCAATCAAATCCATTTTGTGAATCCATATTCACAATTTCTTTTCTTACCATGGGTGTCTGATACAAGAGCATCCATGGTTGACATGCTATCCTGCATCAACCAAAAGGAATTTGAATTTGAATTTTGGTGAGGTTGTGAGATGAATTTGAATTTCATGTGATGGATGTTTAATTTCATTTCATCTTGGTTAATTTCATGTTTATTCAAGCTCATTTTGAAATGGTCAAAGTTGGCATAGTGCAAATAATGCAAAATTCCAATTTTAATCCAATTTGAATTCAAAAATTCCAAGAAAAGCATGATAGGCATTGGGATATGAAATAAAGGTGGTTTAAAAAAATTATTTAGAATCCCTAAAAAATAGGATTTGTGGAGGTGGGTGCCCAGGTATGCTTTTTCTAGAATTTGCTTTTTCAGGAGCTAGTGGAGGAGCGATCAAACGTAACTCCCAACTTTTGTGGAATGGAGAAATCAATTGGATTTAATTTTTAACATTATTTTATGTTTTAATTTATTTTTTTGGTGCAGATACATGATAGGGTTCATTCCAATTTGGGGAGAGGGGAATTTGAAGGAAATGAAATGAAATTTCATTCTGATAAGGAGTTATGAAGGCACTTTTCTTCATGTAGCTTTCAGTTTTTGGGAGGTGAAGTTGAAAGGGAGTTTTAGAGAGGTTGTAGCATCCCATGGAGGTTGATTTTTTATGTATATTGTAGGTGTAAGGAGATATTTGTAGTGGAAAATAGATTGGAAGTTCATGGTTAGAGCTTGTTGAGTGTTGTGAGTGTTTGTTGTAGGTTGCATAATTGAAGATTGTGAAACATAAGTCTACTTGTAGAAGGGAGAAAATACATGAGTTTAGTTCTCAGTTTTTGGGGGTTTGAAAATGTTCTTTATTTTAGATTTCAAGTGATTGATAATAGAAAATATAGTGCCAAGTCTTTCAGTGAGAAGTTACAGGAGTTGCAGGTGGAATAGAGGTGTTGGGGAGTGCATAGATTTGTGGGAGCTCACATAGTTTGAGCATGAGAGTGTTTTTCAATGTATTTCATTGGATTATGTGATATTTTTATGGGGTTTTATTGTTGTTTATCAGTCCTCTATGACTGAAAATAAGTTGTAATAAGATTTTTCTTTGAAGCATAGCAATGGTTGCAAGTTGCAAACCTAGATTGTGTTGGATTATTTGCAATTTCCACATTGTTTGAAGAATCAATTGTCAGAGGGTTTTAAGAGGGATTTTGTAGGTATTAAATGGAAATATGTTGCTTTCCATCAATCCTTTGTTGACTGAAAGTTTTTTGTAATCCTTTGTTTTTACATTGCAATATCAAGTTTGGAAGTGCAAACCAAGTTTTCTTGTTTTATGAGCAATACTTCCAATTGTTTGATTTAATGCCTATGTGGATTTTAAAGAGGGATTGAAGTGGTTTTTGAAGGGTGTTGCATCCTTTATTATTCCATCAATGTGATAATATATCTATGAGTGCATGTCATGTTTTGTTAGGAAGGCCTTGGAAATTTGACAAAAAGGTTATCTATGATTGTAGAGAGAATTTGTACACCATTGTGAAAGATGGGAAAAAGTATACTTTGAGTTCATTGAAGGAGAAAGAGAAGGAGGCGAAGGAAAAAAGTCCTATGAATTTTTGTAGGTTAGAAAAACTAGAGGTAAAGGTTGCACTCGAGGATGGAAAAAGTTCAAAGAAGGTTCCTGAGAATAGAGGTACAAAAGAATAGCAATGATATTCAGAAAGAACAATAAAGATTATTGGTTGCAGATATGGTTAAGTCTCATGAAGAATGTAAATAAGATTTACAGAAGAAGGTGATCAATGAAATCCTACAATGTGCAGGTAGAAAACAACGAAAAAGAAAAGGGAAGATGAGACAAGAGGGGGTTGTAGAAGTGAAGAATAAATAATGTGAGGACAAGGAGGACATATGGATCAATAAAAAGCATGGGATCAACGTCCCAATCTCACCTAAATGTTCATGAGTTTTTAGCTCATGGAACATTTTGGACAATCTTGCATTGCGCAAAAACATTTTCTTTTGATTTTCTCAATTTTGGTGTGTTGTGATGGATTTTGGTGTCTCTCGGCATCTTGTGAGCTCCTTGATTTGATGGTGAAGGTTTTGTGAGCAAAACTTTCACAGTGTGGACAAATTAATTGTTTTGTGACTTCGACTGGAAATTTAGCAAAAGTCTAAAATTTTAAAATCCATGAAGGTTTGGATAAAATAATTTTTCAAAGGTCCATGGGGTGCCATTCCAAGCTTGCACACCAATTTTCATGCGAAAGGGAGAACTTGGATTTTTCGCCTGTCAGCACCCAAGTCCATTTTTGACGTTGTTTTGCAATCACTCGATTAATTCTCTCGTAATTCTCATAGCAGGTCCAAGCCATTATTTTCAAACATTAAGTTGGGATAATTGATGCTCATATTTTTAAATTCATGAATTTAGTTTTCCCATGTATTTTTTTTAATCATTTTAAAATGCACGCTTAGAGGAAAATTGACAACATTTTCCTAGTGGTAGATTTTAGTTTAAAAAAAAACAAATTGTAAATCATGGAGTGTAGGCTTTAATGCCTATATAAGGCTATTAAATTATATTTTAAAATGGGATGTTATGGTAGAAATTCCATGCCCAAAATAGGGCCCTTTGTGGTGGCGTGGGAAATCGAAAAGTTGTTGCACATTTTCAAAATTAATTAAAAACAATTCAAACAACAGAGAGTGGGCATGGGAATTGGATTATATTGGCTACCCAGTTTCAAAATTTTATAAAAACAATAAAATCAACAGGACAATAGTGTGGGAATGAGGTGGTTTCCCATTATTTGGGCTTTAATTTCAGTCATTAAAGTGATCAGATGAGGTTGTGTGGGATGAGAGAGTGTTGGAAAATCAATGAAAAATGAAAAATCTAATTTGCAACAGAAAAAAAAAAGGTTTTTGGGAAGAATTTTGAATGTGTGGGCGGCAAGGAGAAAGTAGGGAGGGGTTGGAAAATACCATAGCAGGGCAACGTGAAGAATGGAGAGCTAGGTAAGAATATGAGCCGCTCAAAATAAAAGTAATTTGTTGCAGGTAAATGGAGGAGTGGCACAAAGGTTTGAGTAGCTGAAAGAAAAGGCTACAGTTAGAGTTTGGGGAAACGAAAACAAAAGCTACAATAAGAGAATGTGGGGAAGATTTGAAGCCATGATGCATTGAGCAAATTTTGTAATTGATTTAATGATATAAAAATTTAAATTTGTTCACATTTGTTTTGGTATTGTGATTGTTATTTGTTGCGGCAGAGATTATGTTGCTCTGTGTGTTGTAATCAACAATTGGGTGTTGCACCACCTTCATAACTATATTAGACAAGTGTGCCTTCTCTTATCTCTTTGTTATTGTTGAAGCTATCCACTATTTGTTAAAAGATTGTTATTTAGGGCCTCTTGTTAAGGGTTTGTCCTTACCCTCTAGTGATTTTGTTATTGAGTTGCAATCAGCAAATGATACTTCTATTTTTTCTTAGGTGGATGAAACTAATTTTTATAACTAGAATAAGAGATTGAGCATTTATTTTGTTGCTTTTAATTCTAAAATTATTGTGCATAATTCTTGCACTTTGAATTGGGATATTGATATCCCTATCCAAGAATCCCTTTCTCTGCCAAACATTTTTTAAATTGCATGTTGAACAAGGTCATGGATAAAGCGAGTAAAATTGTTAAGTGACAAGACAATATGGTGTCTTTGGTTGGAAGGTTCTAGCCTTGCTAGGAAGTATATTTTCATATGTCATTTATTTCTCTTATTGTTGACTTGTTGTTTCCTTACATGTTAATCAACTAAACAATCTTATTAGATGTTTTACACAATTTGATGGTAAAGATAAAAATAAGAGGCATGTTGTTTTTTGGCCTCAATATACCACTCCTAGGAAGGTGAAGGGGGTGGAGTTGAAAGATATTTTCAAACATAGTGTTTACCTTTTTGTAAAGTGGATTGTTAAAGTTTTATGATAATGAACTTTGGAAGCAAATATTTAAGAATAATATTGCTAATTCTATTCCAAACTTGAATTTTAATTGGAAGGGGTTGTACTTGTGGAATGCTCAACTTTAAAATCAAACCTTTTGGTCTATTATTTTCTATTGTATTTGGAAGGTTTGATTACATGTTAAAAGTTTAACTAAAATTCATGGTGTTTTATGTGTTAACGAAGATAAGGTTTTGGGTTTTAAATCTACTTGGTGGCCTTTGGAAGTAAGGAAGGCTCTTTTAGCCTCTACAAGAGGTAGTTTTACTTAATTTTAGCATAATAAACAGATTGATTCTTGATATTTGTTAGATTGGTCTTTTTGATGATTGGTTTAATTTGACTCTATAATGCGCAAAAGAAAGACCAATCGACAATCAACAGTTGGAGAGATCACCATTTCATTGGTGATCTTCCTCTGAATTTTAATGGAGGTACAACTCCCTTGTAAGATATATATATATATATATATATTATTATTATTATTATTATTTTAAAGATAAATGGGTATGCTTTTGACTAGAAAGCGGAAAAGACAAACTAACACTTTCTCATAGCCATGACACAAATGCAATTAAAATCAACTTTAGAACATTAATTGAACTAAAAAGATGTGTGTGTCATCAATATCACAACTCAAATATTGGATTACTAATAGCAAATGAATGACTCGACACAATGCAATCCCACCATTTAATTGAAGAACAGTGAATGTAACACCTTCTAACATAACATCTATAAAGAGAAGTAGAATTCCAACACTTATCAGAGCTCAAAGACTCATTCATAAACACTAAGTATGCATTCATATCCATTACTCAAAGACAAATAACTTCTTTAGAAAACAAAATAAAACTGTAAAACTTGAGCCTTCTTTTCAATCGATTCTCACTCTCATCAAAATGCAATGGGGATAAAAAAAATCGGACCCCTCAAATGTCCGCAAATAGCATATTTATAGTTTTACATCATAACTGTCACTGAAATCTTGAAAGAACAAAAAAATCAATTCTTTTAAAAGAACTACAACCAAAGAGTTCATTATAACATAAATAATAAAAACAAATACTAGGGAAACCAAAAGACATTCATTATTGAGGTGGTTGGGTAGTTGGGTCCACAGACGCATCCTCTAACATTGGAATCTGCTAAGTAGACTCCACACGAGCTCTATAATCCTTCAATACCTAAGTGATGGGGGGAATCTCAACATGTTGAGGAATGATGACATTCTTTGTCCTCAACTTCCACACGGCCTTGTTGTTGCAGATAGAGTCCATCTGGGTGAGAATAAGAGTGGGATAATTCTCATGCCATGATAGTGCAAAGTCAATCCTTGCCAACTTCTTCATCACCTCTTTATCAAATACCTGCTCTCCAAAAAATGTATCAAACACCTTTAAGAATCCTTCCTTTAAATCTTCAAATGTAGTTGTGCCACTATTGTCATATTTCATCAACTAGCACCTAAAGTTGGAGAAATTTTTATTAAAGTCATTGTTAAGGCTATTACACTCTTTCAGTAACTTGTTTTGCTCCTGGAGATTTGTTTTCAAGAAATTGAGTTTCCACTCAATACTCTTTCTCCACATTATAATCATGTAATCATCTTTAGATGGAATAATATTCTCTGCAACGGATTTTTCTAAACCCATTCCTAAGATTTCAACAAAGTATTTTTTGGCTTGTGACTAGAGGGACTCCTCTTGTTTACAGTTTGTTACCTTTGTTTTGATAGCATTCCTTAACAACACGAAATCATCATACACTTGTTTTATCTTATCAATCAGTGGAGGACCTTTCTCTTTAACATCCACTACCCATCCTTGTGTAATTCTCTCATAACGGCTATTCTTTTGCACCTTACTCATTATGGATTTTCCAGTAACAAAATTAGGATCAAAGGAGGTGCTTGCCTAACTGATAGGTTGAGGAGATGGATTTGTTAGTGACTTGAGGCAACTACAGAGAAGTTCCATTGTCCTCTTCAATTCATCTTTATCCTCTTATCTTTCTCAGTCCTCTCTACCAATCTGGTGGTAGTTTCCTAAAAATTATACACGTCTCCATCCCTATTGGGTGGGCCCAAATCCACTTTATTTATATTGTAGTCAACTATGGTAGCCTAATAAGGATCCTTTTGTGCAAAAGGGTGTGCAATCTCCATAAAAAAATGCCCAGAGCTTCATCCTTAATTAATATTGAGGTTTTTTTTAGTTTCTTAACCTTGGGAGTCTTTTGTAAAAGTTGTCCCACCACATTATCATCTGGAAAATCTATGGGCACTATTTTCTCTTTCGAGATAGGGTGTTTTCTAGCCAAGAAGGGGAAGGAGTGGTAGTATCAAGGTTTTGGGAAGCCTCGGGTGTAGAAAATAAAAGGTCTCTCTTCAGAGGGGGAGTCCTTAAGGAGGTTGGAGATTTACCTATTTGTGCACTTTTCTCAGCCACATCTTGAGATTGGCTCAATTTCTCTTCATGAGTATCAACATTTTCCCTCTCAATTTCTTGTTCTTGTTCATTTCCTTCTCCTAATTCTACCTATTCTTCAATAACAACATCGGTGAGAAGACATTCACCACATTTCTACTCAAGGCCTTTGTTCCTCTTAGGGGGATCCTCCCCATCTCAACTATAACTTGGTAATGATGTACTTTGTGATGGTGGTGGCATTGATACAAAGGAGGTTGTGCTCACCTAACCTGTGTTAGCTTATCCCTCGATCCCTTGTCCGTGTTTATGTGGAGCCTTAGTAGCTTCACCCTTTTTCTTAGCGAGCCATATTTGTGTTCTCCTTATAACCACCACAGTCCTAGTATTCAAGTCTTTAGGCTCT
>VDFB02000015.1:407402423-407571285 GCA_007258455.2 Sequoia sempervirens
ATAGGTAGTTTGTAGACTAGTCATACCACCTTTCTTTGTTAGAGTAGTTGAGCACCATCAAGTGTGCTCCACATGAGTATGTGACTAATTTCAATTACCATTTCCAGAGAACCTAGGAAAAAATTCCTCTGATTTTCAAACCCTCACCTGAGCATGCCTTTCTTTTTTATCTAAAAGCCTTGAACTTCGAGATTTCTTTTTTACATTGCCCAATGCTTATGAAATTTCAATAAGGTCTAAAAATTATCTTATTTAGGTAGGAAATATTGCCCCTAGACCACCCATTCTTATCTTTCCTAAGATCCAGTCACCTGTAAATCTACCACCTATAGCCTTTATACCTCCTGTGCCAACAATAGGTTATCAAGTTGCTACCCAAGAAAATGTCATCCCTGAGCAAAATAGAGAGATCTAAGAGATTAAAAGTATGCTGCAATCTCTGGGAAAGACTTTTAGTAATGAATTTTCGAGTCTTAAAAAATAGGTCCGTCAAGAGCAAAGGCCTAATCCATTCCTTCATCAACAAAATCAACAAAATAGAGGGCCTTTTCAAAATGATTATCAAAAAAGAAATTTTAACCCCAAGCCTTTCTGACCCTATGATACTAATGTTCTTGGCTCTTCAAGAGAGCTTGTACCACAAAACAACTTTGCTCAAGAGCAAGAGTGGTGCTACCCATGTAGTCATCATCATAATCAGGCTGCATGCATGAACAAAATGGAGAATCAGGCTCTCATTGTGCAGAGTAGTTATGTTGGCCAAGAAAATCTATCAAATGGAGATGTAGAGTAGCTAGGCAATTTTGAAATTGCCTTGGTGAATTGGCAGAGTGCTGATTTTTGCAGAGTAAATAATTTCCAAGGTCAGAACCAATAAGGTTCTCCTATTGTGGAAAACACAAGATCAAAAAGAAGAGTAATTGAAATTGAACATCAAGTTGTAAGTGTAGAACAATGAGCTGAAAATTTAGAACAACAAGTTGTAAGAGGCCAAAATCAGGCCATTGCATCTCAAATTGTCTCAGCAATGCACTCGAAGGTGCATATTCTACAGAGAGAACAAAAAAGAGAAAATGAAATGGTTGCATCTATAGTTCAACATAAGGTAAACCCTATATCTTTCAATATAGTGGAGCATTTAAAGAAGGATACATTTAGCCTATCCATTATGGATGCATTGCATATCCCGAGACATAAGGATTTATTACAAAATGCTTTGTCTGAGTTTTCATCTTCAGATGTCTCAAATGCAAAGAAGAACAAAATGGTGCTTTCCAATAGCTTAGAAATAAAAGGTGAACAAACTTGAGTCTTATAATTAGGGAAAAAATCATCCACAACTGCATGATAGACTCCGGAGCTAGTAGCTTTGTGATTCCAAAGAGTGTAGTTGACAAGTTGGGCTTAGGTTATGAACCTGTGGATAAAGGTGTAGTACAATTGGATGGTTCTGTTGTCAAAACAACAAGAGTTATTAAAATTTTGTCCCTCACACTACATGCTTGCACAAAATTTGTTCTTCCATAAGACATTCATGTAATTGAATTTCCACCTCACTTTGCATTGTGCCTATCCAGAGATTTCATTGCCAAAATAGGAGGTTTCCTATTGGCTGATTGGTCCCATCTATTCTTCAAAACCCATTATGGTACTAAGGTAATAATTAGGTTTGAACCTTTGGCCAAGGACCACATTGAACCTTATACTCCTAGCCCGATTAATGCCAACCTTTGCACCACAGATGGGTTGGAGAATCAAATCATGGCCTCAAATCCAAATATACCCAATAAAGGGGAAATTTTGGATGAGTTGGCCACCTCAAATCATAGCCTTGATCCTTCCAACTACATTGGGGAAGAAAGGTTGGACACTTACGTGATTCAAGAGCTTGATACAACAGTTCCAAATCTGGTTAAAGACTAGAATCAACCTCCAAGTGGTGACACTAAGTTTATGAGTGATGAAGAAACTGTCAAAGAGTGGAAGGAGTTGCTCTTCAGTGGTAAAATTTCAAGTTAGGAAGAAGGTTTTGGAGAGAATGAGACATTTTTCCAAGAATGGATGAAGGTGTTGTTTGAAAATGAGACTTTAGATAAAGAAGAAAGCCCCACTGAATATGGAAAGGTTGATCATGAATGGTTGGAGATGCATATCGAAAATCAAGCCTTAGATCAAGGGGAGGTATATGATGAAGAATTTATCATCCAAGTGAGTAGAGCTATTGAAAATTATTTTGAGAGAGAAGATAGCATGGCTAGAGAAAATCCATTGGTAGGGGATTTTGATTTCTCTATTGAAAAAAGTGAAGATACAACCTTGGTTGAACCCCAACTTCCAACCAATTGGTTAGAAGGGTTACCTAACTTTGATGTTGAAGTTAAAAGGAGTCTAGCCATGATGGGATCAATAACAACTGATGAACATAATTTTTATGAGAAGTACTTTGATAAAATTTTATCTAAAATAGTAGATTTTCAGTTGGGTGAGAAGTTGAATGATAGTATGCTAAGAGAATTCTATGAAATAGAATTTAGAGAGTTTTTTGTTGGGGACTTCATCCTCAAGTGGGATGAGCAAAAGAGTAAACCATGGAGGCATTCAAAATTTGATGCCTTCTAGGATGGTCCATATGTTATAACAAAATGCAAGGAGTTGAATTCATTCTAGCTCTCTAAGTTAAATGGAGAAATGCTACTGATCCCAGTCAATGGGATTCATTTGAAATATTGCTTTTGAGATTTGAGGTACTACTTTGTATTATAATAGAACAACTATTGTAAATAAGTGCTTTTGAAGCACATTTTCTTTTTAGTTTCTTTCATAAGTGTTGCTGCACATGTTTTTTGACCACTAGGGCCTGGTGTTATGTCGTTGTGTTTTGTTTTGGTTTTTTGCTACTATTGGAGGAGTTTTCAATTTTTGATTCACGAGCTTTCTAAGTTTTGGAGGAGCAGAAGTGACTCCATGCCCAATGGATTTGTATAAGGCAACTGGCTTGATGCTTAGCAGGAAAGCATCTAGTAGAGGTCACCAAATGTAAGGTCCATAAATATCAATTACAAATTTTATCCCTTAGTTTCCAAAATAATTTAATAATCATAAAAAGGTGTGAAATAATTTAAATACTTTCATCACTTAAATTCAAATGGAATATCATACATCAATGAATCAAGTATATCAAAACAAGGTCGAGCCTTCAATAGATTTAGCCATGTAGGCTTACACAAGAATTATCATCTTAATAATACATGTAAATTCAAATATTGCAATGAAAATTAAGGAAATAGCAAGATCATGAATGCAACCACAAAGAACCATAACACAAATTTTTCATAAGTGGAAAGCACTCGTAGGGATGAAAAACCACTCATAAAAGTACCTCATTGGCTTAATGAAATGCCTGGCCGGTGGAGCCTTATTGGCTATAGAATCTTGTTACAAGATGACTTACTAGCAATGATACAAGATGCTTTTCTAGCAATGATCATACTGTCCCCTAGACATGACCATTTACATATTCAATACACATTTCTAAATAATAAAGAAAATAATTACAGAGGCACACACGATACTTCTACATAATAGTTATCTTCTTAACACGTCCACATTTCATATCCTATTATTCATAGTACTAGACTCTTAACATATAAGTAGCCCAATTTTATGGCATGAGGTTACAAGATACATTTTCTAGTTTCACCAAGGCATCATTTTTGCATATAAAGTTATGATAATGTCAACACTATCATGAATCATTCTCAATTATTTGGAATTGGGACAAATTTTACCTCCAACGACCTCTCAAGTATCACACAAGTACACTAAAAATTATAAGGAGACCAATCACATGAAGCTTTAGGAAAGTAATTCTAGCACTACTAAAATACACACATGCCTAAGCAATTATAACAAGATTGTTTACTTCATTGATTCAAAGATGTTTCAATGATAAGAAAATAGTAATGTAAAAGAGTTAAGAAGGTATAGCTCATGTATGTATGAGAATACATATACAAGCTAGTGAATATATATGAGTATACATTCTTATGCAATAAATCTCAAGAACAACTAAGTGAGATAACCATAATCATGAGAAGAGTGTCATCATTGAACCTAAACTTTAATAAAGTAAGGTATGATTCGACATTTATTTATCTTTTTATAAAATCCCCAATTTGATTCACAATACATAATATGCATAAGTGAATTACAATCTACATCTATATATATAGGTCCAATGTAATAAAATGTCTCAAATTCCATATTCATAAGAGAAAAGCTCACAAGAAATAAATTCTACTACTAGTTTCTATATTTCACATTTGACCCAGTTTAATCATTTCTTTGACATTTCAACGGATATAGGTAATTAAATGCAAATGTGCATCTTCATATTTAGTTTTTTCTTTAAGTATCCAATAAGCCATTTTCAAATTAAATGGTTTAATCTAAAAAAGCATCAGATTGCATGACATTTGTAAGAAATATTTCCAAGCAGAAATGTATACATTTTTAATGAATAAAACTTACCCAATTCACAAACGCATATCAATATTCCATTTCTAATTAAATGATTTATTCTAAAATAGCAAAGTTATATAATTTTAAAAGAAACATTCATAGTATATATATATATATATATATATATATATATATATATATATATATATATATATATATATATATATATATATATATATATATATATATATATATATATATATATATATATATATTAGGAAGTAAAGTTTACCCATATTTATATTTACATATAGTATATATTTATATATTTGAACAAATACTCATAAGTGAAACAATCCAATACAAAAATATATCCCATTTAAGCAAAAATATTTATTATAGCAAATCAGATTTCTAAGTCTATTCTTTTCGAGTTTTAAATCTTGCTCTCACACTTATTGTATTTGTAATCCTTTCTATATATATATATATACAAAAATTTACATTTACATTTGAAGTAACTTACAATCTATCCTTTTTAAATGGAAAGATATATATATATATATATATATATGTGTGTGTGTGTGTGTGTGTGTGTGTGTGTGTGTGTGTGTGTGTGTGTGTGTGTGTGTGTGTGTGTGTGTGTGTGTGTGTGTGTGCACCTATAGACACTTTCAGGAAATCACACTTACAACAAAATGATAAATGAAACTACAACCATGTAAATATTTACTTTAAAATACTACAATCATCTAATTCCCAACATGATCCTTATAAATATATACACAAATACACACACACACACACACACATATATATGCAAGATATCATTAAATTTTCCAGTACTAGGATGATTGGTACACAACAATATACACTTACATAACATAAATTTCTCATTCAAGACTACGATTCAAATATATTTCTCTTTCAATGAAAATAAGTATTGTATGTTTATATATATATATGTTTAAATATATGTTACTTCCAAAAACTAAGTTAATGTTTTAATACAAATGACAAATGAAAATCACCATTCTGTGTATAAAATATAAAATATAGGGGGTTTGTAGAAGTATATTAAATAAATATATATATATATATATATATATATGCAACTCCAATAAATAAATAAATATATATATATATATAAGAAAGAATGTATAGAATGTATAACCAAAAATTTGATCGACGTACAATGGGTAAAACATTCAAATGTTTTCACAAAACAAGTAAATCTCTTTATAGACATTATTGATTTCCATATTTAAAAATTAAGATACTTTGGAAAAGAATTTGAAAACTTGGAAAAATCGTTTTCTTGTTGAATTCCTTCCTCTTTTCCCTCTCCTTCTTGTTCTTGGACTTGCTTGAAATCTCTTGTAGATTTTTCCTCTCCTTCCTATTTTTCCTTGAATTCTTTACTCCCTTTTTAATGTACTATATTTTAGAAACCCTCTACCCGGTAGCCATTTTCTGTTATTCCCCTTTTTTTTGTAGAGCATTCAAGAAAATTTTATGAAAACTATTGTGTGTCCATTATTGTTTTTTTTTTCTCTTTTTAAAGATTTTCTCCAAATTCCTAATTCTTGAAAAAAAAATAAGATCTTTTCTTGCATAATATTTATCCTTGGTAAATAATGAAGAATGTAATTTCTAAATTAAATAACCATTCCAAATAAATAATAAATAAATGTCATTCAAAATAGTATTTTTTTAATTATAAATTGCTTATTGAAAATAGGGGCCATGACACCAAAAGTGTTATCAAATTTTCACCACAACTCAATTTGACAGAGCTGGTTTATTCAAGATTCATTTTAAGGTGAAGAATTTCAATTTACCCTCTATAGATGTTTAACCATTGCAAGTGTATGAGTTATTGTGGAATTTTAAAATGCAATGTGATTAGTTGCTTGTTATCAATTGCAACACTAAGTATTGCATGGAATGTAAAGGGAATTCTTTCATTCTATATTCATTCACAGTGTTTCAAACATTCTTTTGTAAAAGGAAAAGTATAGAATTGAACAAGTATTTCATAAATTTTGTATTTGTATTCATTGGATAATAAGAACCAAGTGTCCCACACAAGCTGTGGGAATAGCCGAGACAGTGTATCAAAAGAAGCATACTACACTATTGAAGATTAAAGAAATATAAATCACATAAGAAGGAACATAATCATCATTGCCTAATATCTTCAGTTGATTATGGAATGGTGCACCTTTCTTTGCTCCTGAGCTCCTTGACTTGCAAGAGATGTTAAAAGTTGTTAGAGCTTTGATTATGAACATTCCTACATGAATCATAAGCAATAATATAGAATGTTGCTTATTGATACATTGAAACAACTGAGCAAGAGAAAGAAGTGTGACAAAATCCAAGGAGGAAGCATCATAATAATATATTGTTTTAATCTAATATTGTTTGCTTCTTGTGCAAGTATAGGACAAGTCATGCTGCTAATCCCATGTGAAATTTTAAATCTTGTGGTGTAAAACGGGCTCCCACAAGGGTTGAGACCCACCATGCTATCCCTCAAGCATTCAAAGAGGGATTGAGAAAGGAACAATTCAATAATGCTCAAAGAAATATGCATTTAAAGATACACATCCAAGTGACATGAAGACTCAATCAAGTGACCACCTAAGACAGTCAAGTCAAGTGAAAAAATGAAAATCATAGGCGATCCATCACTCAAGTGCATCATCACATAGTGTGATAGTGAATAGGCATACATAATGCCTTGTTACAGATAAAGAAATGATAATTGAAGCAAATGAACAAGCCTCTAATCACCAACATCAGGTACTCTTATATTTCAAAATCTTCTATGAAATGATAGCTTTCACATCATTATGTTGTTGTTAGGAGATAAAAATACATGAAGAGTAAAGAAAAAGTTTGGCTCCATTAGTAATAGAGTGACAAGTGGTTGCAAGTGAGCTACTGAAGGTAGATAATGAGTACAAACAACATGAAAACAACATCCAAGAAGTGCAATCAAAGGTGCATGAAGGTATGAAGAAATATTTTGCTTGATAAGTTATTGAAAAGGTGACAAATGAGTTGAGCTTCTATTATGTTGTGTATTTCAAGCAAAAACATAAAGAAAATTATTGTTGATGTATGCATGGAGCAAAGAAAACACTAGAAAGACACTTGAACACTATCAAATTGCATCATTAAGAAGGCTTCAAAGTGAAGTAAAGTCTGCATTTTAATGAAGCTACAACAGTGACAGGGATATGAGATGAAGTCATTTTATTCTTTCAAAACCATGTAGTTATGCTACAAAGAGCCAATGTCAAGCTAGGGTTTCAAAGTGAAACAAAGGCATCAAAAATCATTTTGAGATGGAAAGAGAGAGCCTATATGACCCTATGTGGTGGAAGTTCAAATGAAAGAATTTGAATCATTTAAACAGTGGAGAAAACCGTATTTCTCATTCTCATATTTGCGGCTTGGAGAGGCCAAAATTTCTTCTTCATAAGTCACAATACCCACTAGGGTTTGAATGTAAATGTAAATACAAAGCAAAAACAACAAGGGTTCGAGCCCTTAATAATAGAGGTGCCTTCAAAAATGGTGAAAAAAAAGCTACAGGCCACGACCTGGAGGAGTTTTGAAAACCCACGAAATGAAAAACTTTCATTCAAAAAGGTTTCCATTCAACAATAATATCATTTTTATATCATGGGTCAAGCCCAAAAATTTCTATTTTTGCAAAAACAAAGGAAAACACACAAGTATACCCGCGACCTGTATAATGGCCATCTTAGATTTCTTCACAATGTTCATGTATTTTTCAAGAAAAAGCTTGAATAAGCTTTATTTAAGAGGGGAATGCTTGTGAAATGAAGGATAGGAAAGCTTACTTTTGATATCTTTGTGGATGAGCTCAACAAAGCCCGTGGATGAGCCTTCACAAAATGCTCCAGAAAACTCTCCATTGGCGGCCATGTGTATGATAGGAGGTGGTGACACAAAGGAAAGCAAAAAATACATCAAAACCACAACAAAGCCATGGTCAAAAGGCCTTATTTTTCATCAAATAGAACCAAGGAATGAGAAAAAACACAGTTGATAACTTACCACCGAGTGTAGAGAATCAAATGCATCAAAAATACGAAGTAGACAAGCTTGAATGGAGGCTCCAAAGTCCAAGCCATAGTCTCCCATGGTGGCACAGGTAGAGCCTTATTTTCCCCAGGAGGCCAATGCGAATGGCAATCAAAGAAAATTTTGGAGGTAGGTTTTGAGTTAGGGTCTTTTCCCTATTTTTGGCCGATGTGATCTTAATCACATTTTATTCCACTTTTAATGCCTTACTCATCCTCCATATTGCCTAGGCCAAAATCCTTAGCCTATGGATTTTTATTTTTCCTTTGATTTTTGGAGAAAATCAAATAAAAAATAATGCACTTGGCCCCTCATTAGGGTTGCCCCATTTTTCCCTTTACAATGCCTTAGAAAAAATTTCATGCGATTTTTCCTTTGAAGATCAAGTGATGACTTTAGGTCTTCCATTTTTCTTACCTAAGTGAATGGTGGGCATATATATATTTTTTATGATTTTTTATAGAAAAATCAAATGTAAAAGAGAGCATCATATAATGTTTGATTTTTGCAAAGATTAAATGAAAAATAAAATGATTTGAGGACAGATTGGAAAATTCGGATGAAAGGAGAGCTTCTATTTTTGCTTTGTAAAACTACACCTTTGTAAAACATTAATTAAGTGTTTCTATAAATTGCTTGATTAAATGTTATCTAAATGCAGTAAGGAGTTGTACTTAAGTTCACATCAAAACTTTCTATTCCCGAATTTAGTCTTGGGCGAATTTGAAAAGAGGATGCCAAACTAAAGTTTCTAATTTTAGTTTCTAGTTGTTTGCACCTGATTTTGAGGCCTTTTTGGATCAACCTTTGGGTGATGAGAAATTTCTGTCTTTTTGGTGCCTTTTGGAGCTATTTTAGAGGTTGATTTTTAGGCTTTTTGAGGGAGCTCGGAAATGCAGAATGGGTTACTTTTGGAGAGGCAATGAATTTGATTTTTCTATTTTTGGCACTAGAAGGTCACATCTTGGCTATAAATTTGGGAAATTTGAATTTTGCAGGGTTCATAATTTTTCAGTTTCTTTCCCTCCTAGTCACTTTGAGAGTTTTGTAAACTTGTTTTGAATTAGATTTTTATGTCTTACTCATTCACTTGCAATTAAGTAGCAGAGTTTTCCTTTTCTCCTTTCTTTTCATGAGCTCACAATGATAGTCATATTTTGTTGTGATTCAAATTAGTGGATCCTTCTTTGTCTCATTGTTGTGGGTTATTGTCAAGATTTGCAAATAGGTTCAAGTTGCATATTGTATTCAATTTTCAAGGAGTCATTATGCAAAATACTAATGAGCTAAATGTATTAAGGTGAATTGTGAGAGTTGATTATTTTGAAAGAGGTGTTGTGAGTTAAGTTTTATCAGAATCTCAATATCTAGTTGGTCATCATAAGTTGTTGGTGTTATTTTTTAGCTTTCTCCCTAATCCCCTTTCCTCTGAAAACTCATAGATTAGGTGACTAGCTAGGGGGAACCAACCCACTCTAGAGTTCACTCTCTCCAATTGGTTTACCCACAAACCAGAGAGTGTGTCCATATTGCGACAAGATAGACAAGTACAACTTGCCTAAGGGTGCAATCCTAATTTCCAACAAGACACATGTCCTCAACTAAAGCTAATTTTTTGATACTCAATTTTAAAATACAAAAAATTTCTCGAGTCCCAACCCTCTTATGTTTTAGGCCTCATTTTTTCCATCAAATATAACTAATCTAAGAAAAATTTAAATGGATCTTCCATTAATCAAACTGTCTAAATATTTTTCCTCATTATCCCTTATGTTCCTATCAAGTGTTCAAAGTTGTAGAAATTTAAAAAATTATAAGTATGGGAAGGTTTTGGTTATTTTCTATAGTTTTTATAGAGTTGCAGTGGACTACCAACCTTCTTTCAATTGTTTGACTTCCTATCCTAATTTTTAGTCCCACATAGAATTTTTAAACTTGATTGGGTCCCTTCCTAACCTCATTTCCTTCATTCCATTTGTTTCTATGTTTTTATGGACATTTGGATTTCTACTCCATCTTGGCATCTTGATCTCCCATCCTATTTTCCACATCCCTTCTTTTCCCACTATCCTAGACCCTTCCCATTTTTCATTATATGGAGTTGAAAATTTTATTTGGACTTCTTATATTTACTTTCTATGCCCCAAATTCCTATCCTCTTATGTATCCCCATATTTTCTCATTCCTAAATTTTAGTCAAGTTTTTTTGTAGACTTGGGTTTGTCTAAACTTCTTACCTTTCCCTTATTTCACTTGACCTCTCATCCTCTTTTGCATCCACACATTCTCTCACTCATTTCCCCTTTTCACTTCTATAGATTTATAAATTTCATATAAAATTCTTCCACTTTATTTATGTCTTTACCTCCATTCATTTTCTATATCTCACATTCCCAACACCTAGTCAAGTTTCACGTTCTTTACAAAATCATACCTAGTTCATCCAAACTTCTTCTAGTTCCCTTCTTCCTTTTGGCATCCAGTTCTACATAAAATTTCCACAAAGCCTCCCATTTTTCTTGTTGATTATTTTTGTGTGAATAAAATATGCGTAAATGAATAAGAAACACACCTAATAAGACATTATACCAAGAGATTTAAACAAACAATTAATCTAATTAAAGCATAAAATCTCTTAAAAGTGTCTTATTGCTCTCTATCTCCAAAGATTTATTAAATCACTGTGGCTCTCAGATTATGTAAGCATTGTGTCTGTTAAAATGACAATCTAGAGAATGACATATTGTAAAATGCAAGAATCTAATCCTATATGATATTCTTAAATGATAAGATGGATGCTATTGTAGATGAAATTGACATGAAAATGATAAAACAAACTACTGTAAACTAAGATGCAGCTAAATGAAAAGCCATGATTATGATTACTATATGATTGCTAATTACTATTTGCTATTTTCTCAATGCTCAAATGTTTAATTGCTCTAATACTATTTCTACAGAGTAAGATTGCACAAAGTTGGGATCCTTTTCCTATAGAAAGAAGCTATATTTATATATTCCCGACAACATATTTGTGATGTGGCAGCAAAGCAAAGGTCTAGATTTGATTTGAGAGAATTAATGGTGAAAGATGAAGAAACTTAAGAAGATTATAGAGATTGTTCCTCCCCATAAAAAAATTCATCCAAAGAATAGGAATGATTAATGGAAGAAGATGCAAAAGTTTTCCTGTAATTTTGTCTCAAATTTGTCCGTGAAGGTCAAGTTGAATTAATTGGATATAAAATATCTAATTTTGTTGGTGGATATGATGAGTGAAAAGAGGAAATAACTGTAGAAATATGCTTTAATTGAATTATTGGATTTATTCAATTTAGTAAAAGAGGATATTTAATTTAATAAAACAAACTATAGAAATTTGTTTATTAAATAAACATGGAAGAAATGTGATAATTAAATAAAACAAAGTATGTGATTTGTTTATTTAATTAAGATGAAATAATATGATAAAGATAGAAGAATTAAATGTGAACTATATAAATAAATATTTCTATTTATTTATAAGAAGATGAAAATAGAAGGGTTAATTAATCAAATAAATCATATTTAATTAATTAGATTATCCAGACCATTTTTAGGTGTATACATTTTGTCCCTCTTTGAAGTGATGTGTTTACGCATTGCTTCAAAAAAATTTTTGATGCTGCTACTGGTATTGACAAAAAAAATTTGGTATTCCCTAGACGTTGATTTTCAGGTGATGATGGATATATGCCCCCTCAGGAGATAAATCGATGAATTTTTTTGATTGATTGATTTTTTTTTTTTTGTAATTTTCAAATTTTTATTATTTTTTGAATATTTGATAAAGATTTTCAATTTCAATGATGCAAAATTGATTTATCTCCTAAAAAAAATGATGTTTACTCTGCTAGATGTGAAATTGATGAATTAAGCCCCCTGAAAAATAAAATAAATAAATCCTATTAAGATCCCTCTTAATCACTCTTTTAAAAGCTAAAAAGGTGGATTTAGAATTCATTTGTGCATTGTGAGTTTGAAAATTTGAAAGTAAGTGTGATTTTGAGGAAAATGCCAATTCCATACCATACTCAACGTTTCAAACGCATGCGATGACACAATTGCCCAACCACGTATGGACCTCTGGTATGTACCCTAAGAACCTCATAATTTGTATTTTTCAATTTTTGCATGGTTCTTTCATTTTAATTCAGTTTTACTCAGTTTTAGTGCATTGATAGGCCAATGTAGCAAATTGAATTGTTGTTCTAGTGCATTGACCACTTAGTGCATAAATTAGACTTTTTTAGTGCATAGATATGCTAAATTAGTGCATAGAATGTTATAGCACATAGGATAGATGATGTGATGCATAGACCTCCTAGATTAGTGCATTTTAAAAAATGGCGCATAGGTGACCTAGATTAGCACATTCAATCATTGAAATGGTGCATTGAATGTTATGCACATTGATCATTTGAAATGGCACATCAATGTCCTGAAATGGTGCATAAAAAAATTTAGTGCAATGAACACCTATTTTGGCACATTGATTTCTCTGGTGCATTGAAATTCTGTTTTGGCGAATCCAAGTTAGAATGAGAGGATTTTTCAATTAACTCCTCGATTTTGGTGATTTTCAATCACATCAGCCTTTGAGTTGATGTTGATTGATGTTCTTGATACATTAAATGATGATCAACCTCATGATAGGCAAGGTTTGATGATTGATTGATGATAATTAACCTCATGATAGGTGAGGAATAATTATAGTTTGATTGATAAACCTCATGATAAGCGAAGTAGATTTGATTAATTGACCTCATGATAGGTGAGGTGGAAAAATAGATTGATGATTGACCTCATGATAGGTGAGGCAATGATAGTTTCTCATAAGATATGATCAATCTCTCACCAGAGCATATTAGATTTGATACGCTTATTGATTTCGTTTGATTAATTGACATAGATTACTAAATTTCAATTTTTGTAATGATAGGAGACTTTGATGAACTTATAGATCCGAGAGTGGTTTCCTAGGACATTTGATTTGATACCACAACTAATGCAACCTGAGATAAAAGTTATCACATGATGTGGTTTGTCTTCTCTTCTAGATATGCCCCAAATTAGGATTAATCAGGGTCTCTTGACAACCTTATTAGAGAGATGGCATAGTGAGCACAATACCTTCCACCTTCCTACTAGTGAGATGATAGTGATTCCCGAGGATGTATGGCGGATCTTGCGGAAACTCGAGTTGGTAATTTATGATTCTTATAAGTATTGTGGGACCGATGCACTACGCTGAGTGTTTCAAGATGAGACGATTTGTGGATACGAGATCCCATGGCTAGAGATGGTAGATGCCTATGCTACCTTGCCATTGGTACTTGCTAGTTTCATTGGAGGTTTCCTTTGTCCTGATCGTAGGTCAAGGGCAATTTTAGTTGGATGGGGTCATATTTTGGAGAGTATAATCATCCATGGTACCAAATATGCTTGGGGTATGTGCATGCTTGCCCACCTATACCACAATTTGCATTAGGTGGTCTACCTTGAAGGGGCCAGTTTGTATTCAGGAGTTACATTACTTCAGGTGTGGGTGTGGGAGCATATAGCTATTACCCATATAGTTACAGATAGACAATGACCTGTGATGAAGCCATACATTCACACATATGCAAGTCCACTTGCTCAACCTAGACTAGGAAAATTGGAGCATTGGAGGAGAGTCCTTGATGATGTTGAGGTAGTTACATGGTGGCCCTATCTTGACTACAAGCAGTGGCCAGAGGATGATATAGAGATGCCATACTTATGTCAGTCCATGTACCTGATTGGTAGGACATGTTTCATCATTGAGATATTTTTGTTGAGGAGGGTGCTTAGATAGTATGGCATAGTATAGGGCATGTGTCAGGGTGTTGCTCATTATGCACGACGTCAGATAGATACCACTGATTGGGGACCTTGCTTATCATATGATACTGAAGTGCAAGAGTACCAAGGTCTACTGAACTTTATTTGGGAGATTCATCCTAAGATCATTGAGGCTTTGATTACTAATGAGTATGCACATTATCTTGTTTTACATCCATTCCCATGGATCTCCATCCCAGATGAGTGAGTGTCGGTACTAGGTGAGGAGGAGATGGTTGTTGCACACAGGTGCCAATGGAGGAGAGATGGGGGAGATGATGAGGAAGAGGAGTCGGATGATGTGGAGAGTAGTGATGATGATGAGGGAGATGGAGATAGTGATGGAGATGGGGGTGGAGATGGGGGCCCAACATTTGAGGTTAGAGACTTCATGGTGCCTCGTAAGAGTATATCACTGGTAGGTCCAACAGAGCAGCATGTGAAGATTGGAGTACCCTCCCAAAAACAACAAATTTAGATTTCCAGCTTCCAAGTTCAGGTGTAGACAATATAGGGTTAGCTGGAACAGTCCCAAGGGTTATTAGTCCAAAAAAAGACATAGAAACAGATGTAGACATAGGTACAAGCTCATGCATAGGCTCTCTCACAAGTATAGGCACAGTTGACAGCTGCACAGGCATATATAGCCTCTTTGATAGCAGAGAGAGATGCAACTAGATGGAATGTAAAGCAGGCACATGGATTGGCTGATAGACTGCAGAGATTAGCTGATGGTACCTTCGTAGTTGATTATATGAGAGAGTTTCTCTATGTGGGTAGAGAGGCTAAGTACTATAGAGGCCGATACCATGATGTAGTTGTTGCAGAGCAGAGAGTTAGTTATGCTCAGTCTCGATTAGGAAAGACTCATTCCAAGTTTGTTAGCAGTTGTGTGACACAACCTCTACTGAGAGATCCAAGAGATCCTAGTATGTCTAGTTAGGGAGGCACTGGTCCAAAGATGATGTTATGGGTGCAATTTATGATCATGATAACATGATATGAATTTATGATGTTCTATTTATGATGTTAAATTTTATTATGCCTATAACAATGATGTATGGATGCATAGTGCCTGTAGTATTTACATGGAACGATAAGTGTATGATAATGTATATACCTAAATGATATGATAATGCAACTATATGTATGATTTTGGATATAATGTTTCTATGATATATGACATGATGATGCAAATGGGATATGATGCACTTTATTGTTGGTATTGCAAATGCAAATAAATGATGTAATGAAAGGATGAATGAATGATCACATATGATGATACTTCTAATGTATGATGTATGATATAATAATGTTAATGAAAATGCAACTATATAGATGATTTGTTTTGGATATTTTTCTTATGCAACTATATGATGTGATACACAAATGACAAAATTTGATATGATAATGCAAATATATGATCAAATGTATGAATGATTAAATGAATAATAATGCCTTCCAATGTATGCAATGAAAATTATTATGCAACTACATGATAGTGATGATGTTTTTGTTAATGTCAAGTATACTCAATCCATCAATGATAAAAGATAACATCATTTTTGAAATCTCCACTAGCCTTTGGAATAAATTACTCTGCAAATGCAAAACTAACATGAATGTAATCTAATTTAACCATACAGATCTACATATGTTAAAGTTGTCATATTAACAGTCCATTTATCATTCTTTTTATCATCATTGTGCCTTTAAAATGTTGAAAGTGAGTACAAGCATCAATGGTACGAGTTAGACTATGATGACTTGAGTACTAATTTCATGATTTTTGATATGGCAAGTGAACAAAAGCGTCTAGGTATAATTAAACCAATATGACTTGAGCATTTCTTGCGTAAACACACAAGAGTCAATCATTTTTCTATGTGAATTCATAATGTCATTAGTGATGCTTTTTAGAGCATGTCTCATGATAATTCACACAATAATAATGATCAACTCACAAATAGCAGACAAAGAAGACACCATTCTCCTTCCTAGCTTCTCTAGTTCAATACATCATCGAGTTGCTCCAAAGAAATGATAACAAAGATCAAAGTACAACATTTGAACATTCAAGCTAAAGCGATAAAATCATAATTCAAAAGAATATCATCCATCTAAAGTTGTTCTTATTGATTTGGTTTCAACTGTTTGACATGGATGTTTGATTTTTAAAAAATTTTGATGTTTGATGTATGTTCAATGTTGAGTTTCACTATGATATTATGTTTTCTATGTTGTCCTACTTCTATTTTTCCATTTGTTTAAGCTCAAAGTTTATTGCCCCTAGTGACTTCAGGTGTTTTCCCCTAAGCTAGGGTGAGACAACCACATTGCCCAGTTATGTACATGAGGTTCTCCTTTCAATGAAAGGAAGAATGATGGAAAAACTGAATGACATGCATCTAATAGATGGAAAGGCTAGTTTAAATCACAAGTAGCGCCTATTTCTAGGTTTTCACTATGTGTTTTTATTGCACTTTTTTCAAATTTTATAAATTTTTTGTATTTTTTGATTTTTTTGATTTTTTTGTTTGTATTTTTTTTCTTTTCTTGATTTTTTGTATTTTTTCCATTACCAAGACGCCTATTTGCTAGCTTTTCATCAAGGTGACCATTTTTCCAGGACTTTTATCATGCATTAGATGATTCAGGTGTATAATTTTTTGAGATGGAGACTGTTGATAGGTTCATCGAACAAATCCCCTTCAAGTGTAGACAATTGATAGACTCCAGATCCATAGACTGATATGACAACAAAGGGACCTATCTAGTTAGGTTCAAACTTCCCTTTCTTTTCTTTGTCCTGTTGATTTTGAGGGTTTTCCTTTAGGACCAAGCCACCAACTTGAAATAATCTAGTTTTACTTTGTGATTGTAGCTTCTAGACATCCTTTGTTGATATGCTTTCAAATGGTCCACAACTTGTTGATGACGTTCATCCAGCAATTCTAGCTCTTGAAGTCTAGACACTCTATAATCTTCATCTTAGATAATTCCTTTTAGTGACGCGCAGAGTGATGGTATCTCCACCTCAATAGGTAGGATGGCCTCTAATCCATATACCAAGGCATATGGTGTTGCCCCTATAGGTGTTCTAATGCTGGTTCAATATTCCCACAAGCAAGGTTTAGTTGAGTGTGTCAATCGCATCCAACATCATTGACCATTTTCTTTAGGATTTTTAGAATAGTTTTGTTTGATGCCTCTACTTGGCCATTTCCTTGAGGATAGTATGGGGTTGAAAAATGATGTTGGATATGAAATCTCTCACACAGTTCCTAAACATCTTGATTCTTAAAAGGTCTACCATTGTCTGTGACAATGGACTGAGGAATGCCATACCGAAAAATGAAGTAATTTAGTATGAAAGAAGAAATCTATTTTCCAGTGATTGTTGTCATGGGAACAATTCTATCCACTTTGTAAAGTACTATGTGGCCATGATTATAAATTTGTGTCCATTGGATTAAGACAGATTAATCTTTCCTACTAGGTCCAGTCCCCATTGAAAAAAAGGCCATGTTGAAGTGAATGGTTGAAATTCTTGTGCTGGTGCATGGATTAGATTACCATGGATTAACATTTTTGTCACTTCTTAACAAACTAAAAAGACTACTCCATATTCGGCCAGTAATACCCCAAATGGAGGAGTTTCTTTGCTAGGGTTAGTCCACTTGAATGAGTTCCACAAATACCTTCATGAACCTCATGTAAGGATATCTTAGAATCGTTATGTTCTAGACACTGAAGAAGAGTACCATCCAGACCTCAATGGTAAAGTATGTCGACAATTAAGGTATGTTGTGCGGTTTGGTAGATGAAGTTGCATTTCTCATTTTTGGAAAGATTAGGAGGAAGGATATTGTCTTTTAGATAAGCGTAGGTATTTCCATAAATTGAGGATTCAATGTCAACTAAATGACATATGGTTTGAGATTCAAGATTATCATAAGCAGGATTAGACACTTATTCCACCATAAAATCATAACAACCTTGCTTTTCTAGTATCTGTAAGAGAGAAGAAATTGTTGCCATAACATCATCAACTTTGTTTTCTACCCTTGGAATCTGTTCAAATTTGATATCCATAAAGTAATTTTTGTAATCATCCACCATTTTCTTATATGGCATCAAATTCTCATATTTGGTTTGATATTCATCATTTACTTGATAAATGACTAGTTGTGAATCTCCATATACTTGTAGCTCTATGATCTTCCATTCAACTACCACTTTGATGCCAATGATTAATGCCTCATATTCAACTACATTCTTTTTACATGGAAACATGAGTCTATAGGACTTTGGGATGGTATGTCCTTAAGGTATAACAAACATAATTCCTGCACTTGACCCACGTTGTGTGTATGATCCATCAAAATAAAGCATCCATTGTTGTGTTCCCATAGTAAGAATTTCTACATCAGGAAATTCAATGCTCATTAGATGATTATCTGGTAGTGGGGCTTCAACTAACTAATTGGCTGTCACCTGACCCTTGATGGCTTTTTGATCCACATACTAGATATCAAATTCACTCAAGATCATGACCCACTTAGCTAGCCTTCCTATTAGGGCAGCCCTGCTGAGTAAATATTTTAATGGATCAATCTTGGCTATGAGTTTGACTATATGGGTTAACATGTAATATCATAACTGTTGATTAGAAAATACCATTGCCAAACAAAATTTCTTCATGAAGATTTAATTTATCTCATAATCATTCAAAGTCTTGCTGATATAATAGATAGCATGTTCCTTTCCTGCAGGATCTTCTTGTGCTAATAGAGCACCCAAATAAATCTCAGTTGTTGCAATGTATAGTAATAATGGTCTCTCTTCTGTAGGTGGCATTAGTATGGGTGGTGACATTAGATATTGCTTTATTTGATTGAAATTTGTTTCACATCCTTGATCCCATTTGAAAGAGACATTCTTATGTAACAAATGATTGAAGGGATGACTTTTGTCTGCTAATTGGGAGATAAACCTCCTAATTGATTGTAGCCTACCCTGTAGAGACTGTAGTTGACAGATATTCTTCGGTGGTGACATTTCCATTATGGCCTTGACCTTGGAGAGATCCACTTTGATACCCTTTTTTAAAACTATGTATCCTAGAAGCTTTGCTGATGTCACACCAAACACACATTTCTTAGGATTTAATCTGACATTGAACTTCTCCAATATGGTAAAGATTTTATCTAGGATCTCTAGATTTCCTTCTCTGGTATATGACTCTGCTAATATATCATCCATGTAATCCTCCATAAAGTTATGCATCATATCATGGAAAATGGTGGTCATTGCTCACCGATATGTAGCCCCTACATTTTTCAACCTAAAGGGCATGGCATTCCAGTAGAATGTTCCCCACGGACATGTGAATGTTGTTTTCTCCTGATCTTCTTGTGCTATTTTGATTTGGTTGTAACTTGAGAAACCATCCATTAGTGATAAAATGGTGTGTCTTGTTGTTAACTCTACAATAATTTCAATGTTTGACAAAGGAAAATTATCCTTTGGACATGCCTTATTGAGATCTCGGAAGTCAATACATATTCTGATACTATTATCTAGTTTAGAAATAGGTACAATATTAGAAATTCACTCAGCATAATTAATAGATCTAATGAATCATGCATCTAACAACTTCTTCAATTTTGGTTTTACCAACAAGGTGATATGTGGATGCATTTTCCTTAGTTTTTGCTTCACAGGTTTTATTCCAGATGGTAGAGATAAATGATGCATTAGAAGATCTGGGTCTAAACCTGGCATATCCGAGTAAGACCAGGAAAAGTTAATGTGTTTTTCCTCAAAGAACTTAGTGAATTCATGCTTTTCTTGTTCAGTCATAGATGCTACCAAATGTATAGTTTTTTTCTTTTTCTATTGTGCCTAGATTGATAGACTGTGTAAGATCCACCAATACTAATGATCTTTCATGATAGTGTTGTGGAAAGGTGTCAAATATCGCCTCTTTTGGTTCCTTAGATAGGTTTTCATTGTTAGATGTGTTCTTTATTTTTAATTTTTCAAGATCTAATGTTGTCGTTAAATGGTTTTCACCATTAGATCCATTATTCCTATTTTCAATTTTGCAATTGGAAGATTTGGCACCCTCCTGACTCAAAGCATCATTATGATATTTATGAGTAGAACTTGTGTCAAGTTTGTCACAACAAAGGAAATTAATGATAGCATTGTCACTTGTAAAGATATGTACATTGATAGGTTTAGTTGGTGCCCAGTTGATAAGTTCAGGATGTATTAAGGGTAAAAGGTCATCAGATTGGCTAAGTTCAATAACAGTGAGGGTTCTGATAGCCATGTTGTCAAGGTTTTCAATAGCGATGTCAAGGTCTATGATATTACTCTCCTCCAAGTCATCTATCTCACTCGATATTTTTCCATCCTCACTTGAGCCATCGATATTCTATGATCCAAATACAAGGGGTCTAGTCCTCGAGATTTGTCCCTTCTCATGTGTGGGTGCATACTCTTTTATGATATCAATTTGTATGTCCTTATATGATGTTTAAATAAATAATCCCACTCATACTTGTTGATGGTTCTGATGAGCACAACAATAGTTAAACAAAATATTACTATTCTGCTTTCCTGAAAGAGAAAGAATAACACATGGATATCTTAGCTCCCAAGGTCTTTGTAATCGGTTCTCGACTGTGCTGACTTTACTCAATGGTTGATGTGAACTATAATGTTCAAGGGGATTGCTGGTGTTGAGCTTGTGGATTGTTCTAAGATCAAACATAAATTTAAACCTACTTTAACCAAGGTTTTAAAGAAACAAAAAAAGATAGATCAAAGCTTGGAACTGAAAAGAATAATAATTCATCCAACTTAACCAGACTTGTTACCTTTCAAGGAATTGCTAATTGAACTAGAGAACAAAATTAAATTGTGATTAACACACAATTTCATTTGTTCACAGTGCTAATTTTAACAACAGATTGTAAATCACTATTTAAACAAAACATAAAACATAAATTCATTCCTTGAAAGCTTTTCAAATCAAATGATTAACCCAAGATGAACACCATTCTGGAACACAATATGAAATAGATTTTAAATCTAGTTGCTTCTACTATTAGTGCAATAAATAAGCAACATTTACAAATTTGGCACAATCACCAGTGTATAGAAAACCTATGTCTTGAGATTGTTTCCATCTATACTAAGAAAACTAGAAGTATACATTACTATCTATGTTGAATCTAACTCCTATTTTATTGCTACTCTTAAGCTTTTCTCTACTACTACTTAGAAGATTACTACTATTCTTAAAATCTATATCTCTATGTCTCAGAACTCTCCCTTACAAAGAGGAAAAAATTCCATATATACAAGACGTGCCAAAAAATAATGCGCTAGCCCCTATTTTTAGGGTTTACAAAATATCTGCTAGTTGCAGGAGGGTCCGCCCTCGGATCTTTTGGATAAAGTTGATTCTACATTAAATGTGTATCCCTATTGTCCATGTTGGTCAAGGATTGTTCTGGGGATGATCTCAGATCTTTTGGAGCTATAACATTTACTCATGGTCTCTGTGTCCATCTTCGAACTTCCTTGAAGGGTTGCTTTGAATGCTCTAAAGTATTACCATTAATACCGATCTTCCTTTTTCTAGTAGACCCCAGCTATCCCTGAGACTCGTGGTTCTTTCTTTCCTTCGGCCTTCTTCCTGCTCTAGACCCATCTGCACATTGACCGTCTCTGGAAGTAGCATCAAACTTCCCATTAGATCTCCACACCATTGTTCATTGGGCCGCTCCATCGTTTTAGGTCTCAGAGTAAGCCCATATTGTTTACATTCTATTGATCTCCTTCACAGGGGTAGTCAACTAGTCAAACAGCCAATGGGCCACTCCTTTAACTTCTTTTGATTGGTAGAACATAGGCCATGCAAGATTCCTGGGTGGTCAAAGGTCCTTCAAATGGAATTGCATGTCAGTGAGACACTAATTGTGTCTCCCTGATGTGATTATACCTCATAGCAGTCATCGGCGTAGCACAAAACGAACGACAAGACCTCATGTCGAGCTGCATAAGTCATATCAATACCACAAAAACCATCGGCAAGACAGTCATTATCGGTCAGAAGTCATAGCGAGTTCCCATCGATCACACCGATATCCCTTTTCTATTTACAAATCCATTGCTATCGGCAAGACTCCTCATTGTCGGCAAGAAGTTACAACGGGCATCAAAAGTTATAGCGATATCCCCTTTCATCGCCGAGTTCACCATTATTGGCAAGACTATATTCCCTCGGAAAGACCTCACATCGATCCCCTCTTCTTTCAGTGAGACCTTTCGCTGATATCACTTCATTCCGGTGAGACTAGCTTCCTTCATCGAGACATTACACCAAAGTGATGCCCCTTTCACCGAGACCCTTCGCATTTGGCCAAACATCACACTGAAGGGAGAAACCTTTGGCAAGACAAATGCCAATTGGCTAGACCTCATGTCGAAAGAAAAACCATTCATCGAGACCTCCATCTGGGACCACCATTCCATGTTGGCGAGACCCTATCAGGTCGGCAAGACCTCATAGTGAAGCTGCCCTATTTCAGCAATGAACTCATTTCAGTCAGGAAGACTTTGATTGGTTGGCAAGACCTTTCACCAAAACCACAACTCTTTCACTGACACCATCACACTCGAGAAGACATATCCTCAAGCCCTAATCATCTGCTCGGAGTTTCCCCGAGCTCATTCTTATTCCCCGAGCTCGAGCCCCCTTTGTTTGGGCAAGACATCATCGGGTCGGTAGGAGGTCACAACGGGTGCCAAGAGTCATACTGACATCCTTTTCCATTCACAAGCTCATCGCTATCAACAAGACTTTATTCCCTCGACATGACATCACATCGAGCCTCTCTTCCTTTGGCGGGCACATTCCATCTCGGGGAGATTCCTTCATGTTGGGAAGACCTTACCCCGAACTCATGCCCTGTCACCGAGACATCTTTGGGTCAGTGAGACCTTTCATCAAGTGCATTCCATTACACTAAAGGGAGAAAACATGTTAGCGAGACTACTACTAGTTGGCAAGACTTCATGTCGAGCTCCTCCATTCTCCCCAAGAGCACCACCTTATACCGAAGACATCATCCTTTCGAGGAGACATCACTCGGTCGTTGAGACTTCATAGTGACCCCAAATCCTTCTCTGACGCCGCTTCACCTCAGCAAGATTCCACCCTGTCGGTAAGACTTTACCTCGAAGTCACGCCCTTTCATCGAGACTCTTCGTAGTCGGCTAGACATCACACTGAAGGGAGAACCCTTTGGCGAGACCTTTACCATTCGGCCAAACTTCATGCCGAAGGAAGAACCCTTTGGCGAAACCACCCCCAGTCGGTGAGACATTACACCAACCAAGCCTTGCTTCAGTGAGACCTCGCCCTATTAGCAAGACATTATGTCGAACTCAGAACATTTCGGCAAGGCCTCCTCTAGTTGGAAAGACAATTGCAGGGTCTCAATGGCTTTTTCCTTGAGGAGTTTTATGCTGAATGGGATTGAGGGATGCCTTCCAGTTGACTTCCCTGAGAGATATCTTTAGATGAATAATTCAATCCTGCAAAACAAATGCCTCCATTAGTTCTCAAAAGCAAATAAAATACCTTATAATAAAATACACTATTGCCTATGATTATTTCATTCAATTTTTAGCAAGAAGAAAACCAACTCAAGCTGAGACAGAACCAAAATCTAACAGAACAAAATATAGACCAAGTAGGAAAATGAAAGAATTTCAAAGATCAAAGTAGATAACAAAGGCAATGAAAGAAAAAAGAAAAAGGGGGACCCATTTTGTTCTAGAATAAAATGGGGTGGTTATGCAAGGAATAAGAATACTCATTGGAATCTATTTCAGAACTATACTGCATTTGAAGGATTCTTTCAACAACTTTAGAAGTGATATCTTGTTTTGTTTCTTCTTTATATCCTAGTCCTATTTTGTCCTTTGAATGAAGTGTGAGAGGTTGGATGGGCTCGACAATTCCATCTTTTCTTTTTCCAATAGGTCCTTGTCCTTCATACCCCATTTTCTCAAATATTGTCTTTCCCTTTCCATATTGATCTGTCTTTATGATGATAGTTGTTGATGTATATGCTTCCTCATCTTTGTAGAGCTAATTGATGATGGCCTTATCTTCAGATTCATCTTCTAAAGTACCTTCCTTTACAAATCTATCATCCAAAACTGTGGTAGGTTGTGATTATTGTTGTGTTAATGTTGACGGCTTTCCATATGATCTTGGAGATGGTAGCAGCTGTGAAAGACATAAAGATTGCTCAATGGAATACTCTCCCATGCCTTTATCTTTTAACTGGATCTTTTCCTTGAATTGTTGTGATAGTGAATTCAGTTGACCTTCATTGTTTGATGGAGTGGAGTTAGCAACACTTGTATCTTTTGACTTGTCCTTTTTCTCAACCCATTTAGATACCATGTTTGGTTGCCTTTGACTGTTGGATGGACTAGAAGTGCTTGCTTCCATATTATGGGGTACAAAAGTGTCTTGAGCTATTTTAACTGTATTACAATATTGGGGATTGTTGTAGTCAGCTAAAATAGTGACTTCTTTTCCATTGATAGGAAACTTTAAGCACTAATGATAAGTTGAAGGAATTGCTTGCATTTCGTGAATCCAAGGATGTCCCAAGAGTATATTATATGTCAACTCTTTGTCTAGCACTTGGAAAACTATATTCTTCAAAAATGGTCCTACTTGAATAAGCAACATGATAAATCCTTTGAAGGATATTTCTTCTTCGTCATAATATTTTATTGTGATTTTCCTTCTGACATTAATAGCATTATTAGAATATCCTAGTGCACATACTAGTTTTAAAGTGCAAATGTTTAAACTAGCTCCACCATCTATTAGGAAATGTTTAACACGATGTTTGTGGATTAAGAATTCAATGTGAAGGGTGACATTGTGTGGATGAGTAAGTGATACATCATCTTGTTTAGAAAATGATAGGTAGTGAGGCGTAGTTAAGTGTCCCACCATAGCCTGGAATTGGAAAAATTCCATATTATTGGGTATTGTGGTGGCCACAAGAGCTTGTTCCAAAACTTCCTTATGAGATGGTGAGATTTTAAGGAGTTCTAATATTGATATTTGGGTTGGTATTTTCTACAGTTGATCAACTATGTTGTATTGATTTGATGGGGCAATAGTGGTTTTAGATGCAACTCCTTTCAATATTACTTTGGATTGCCCCCTTGTTACGTTGACTGGTTGATAATCTTGATTTTCCTTGATTTTTATGACATTAATCTGATTATTGGATGTGACCATGTTTGGGATTAGATTTAATGGTATGATGTCATTGATTTCAATGTTATCAGTTTGATTATCAGTGGTACCATTATTCTCAACCGCATAAATACAATGAATAGTGTTGTCATAAATATACTTTACATTTTTACCTTTATTTTTTGTAGAAGATTCACCCTTTTCATAATTTGGTAAAGGATTTTTAAATGCACTATGATCATTGTTTTTTTGATTTCCTTCCATGGATATTTTCCCGTTATCAATCAAGTCTTGTACTAAATGTTTTAACTGCATACAATCATTTGTTTTGTGTCCTTTGTTTTTGTGAAAGTCATAGTAATCAGTATCATTCCACCATGATGGCTTTACTCTTGGTTCCCAATTTCTCGGTTCAGGTAATATGATAAGTCCATGTGTAAGAAGTTCTCTCATGGCTAATTCTAGTGTTTTTCCCAATGATATGAATCTTCTTCGATTCGATGGTTTTTGATATGATTGTGGTTTAGATTTACCATTGTTCAGATTGTTGTTTTGATTGACACTTTGATTGATGTTTTGGTCATTGTTTTGATTGGTCTTTGCAGTAGTTGTTGTCAAATTAAATACTGATTTTGTATTTTTTTGTTTCATTTGCAACATCATTGTTACTAGTATTTCTATTATTTTTCCAAAACTTTGGTTTATCATTGTTATTGTAGTGATTTGAGGAGTTCACATTATTTGATCCTTCACTGTAGTGTTTTATTACCCCTCTCTTGACCAAGGATTCTTCGATCTTGAGCCCATTTTCAATCACTTTCTCAAATGTAGCCTGGGGTCATTGTAGTTCAAGCTTGTAGCTCATCTCATCTGTTAGGTTGTCAATGAATAGTTCCATCTTTTCCTCTTTAGGTATGGAATGAGGATACCTAGCAAGCAAACTTCACCATCTTTATAGAAATGAGAGGAATGTTTCACCTTTCTTTTGTTTTGTATTGTAAAGATCCTTTATTGTTATCTCATGTTGAATATTATAGGAATATTGTGAGATAAACTTGTTGACTAGTTCTTCAAAAGATCAAATTCCTAGTAGTAGTTTAGAGAACCATTCCATACATTGACCTCCTAAACTTCTTGGAAACAACCTCATCAAATAAGTTTCCTCTTGTGAAAATTCTAAACTCATGGTTCTAAATTCCATCACATGATCTATTGGACCAATTTACCATTGTATTTGTTGTATTTTGGGAATTCACAATGTCTAGGAAATGGTATCATGTCCACACTTGGATTGAAAGGATAGGGACAAATGTCTTGTAACAAGTGTCTTTTTGTGGTCCCTTTTTGCATATCCTAAAGTTATAAATTTTTCATTTGATGTGTTAGGAAAACCACTTGATCTATGTTTTGTGGTTCAGTTTTAGCTCTTACAAGTGCTTCTTTTAGTCGATTGACATCAAAGTCCTTTGGAAGTTTTGCACCTAGTTTAGCTAGCATGAAAAGGTATTTTTCTCCATCTTGTTCCAAAACTTTTTCCATAAATTTATGGAAGTTAGGATCTTGTTGTGACGTTTGGATATTCTCTTCAGTTATTTCATTACCATCATTTTGGTGGAATCTATGAAAGGGATTTTCTTCAGCCATGGTATTTAGTGTTTCAATTTCTCTCTCTAAGTTTATGCCTTTGTAATCTTGTCAAAACTAGCATGCAAGTGTTGTTATTTTCACTAAACTTTGATCTTTTGTTTGGATGAGTTCCAAGGATATTAACTAAGTCAAATATAATGATAAATTATATTGTTGATACTAAGTTAAACTCTGATTATTTTGCTTCATTTTGTGATTGTAGGATGACAAATCCTAATGATGATACTTATCTTAACAATCAGATTTATGTTTGGTGATTTTCAGGCTCTTTAGAATATTAGATCTTGGTTTAGTTTGAAGAATTTCACTTGAAAAGTTTAGTCTTTGGAAAGCTTTGAGACACTGGTTGGACTAATAAAATGTTTATGATCTGATAAAAATCTGGATACTGATGTTAACTATCTGACTGATGGGGAAAATAACTCTATTTTTTTTTGGTTATATGGATGCACTATAATAGACCTCAGATGCACTATAATAGACTTTAGATGCACTATAACAGACTTCTAATGAGCTAGAAAAAGGTGTGATTGTGTTGATAATCTGGGCATATGCGTTGACAAACTAAGTAGATGTGCTAACAAACTAGGTAGATGCGCTGACAAACTGGGTAGATGCACTGACAAACTAGGTGGATGTGCTGAAATAGAGTTTGGTTGTGCTAAAATTCTAGGTAAATATGTTGACTGTCTATATAGATGTGCTGCAAAATAGGACAGATGCACTAAAAAAGAGTTTAAATGTGTTGTTTAAATATGGCAGATGCCCTAATAGACTAGGTAGATGTGCTAAAATAGAAGTGGGTTGTGCTAATCTAGAAGTGGTCAATATTTTCATAGTTTTTGTCTATTTGTTCTACTTTTTCTCAGTAAAAGATTGATCCTAGGTTGTAATTTTCTAACCAATGAAGATTTTGGAAGGGTATTTTGCTTGTAAATCTTGGAATTTTGATGATCTAATTGGATGATTCCTTCGGAAATGATTTTACACACATAGCAACAAGTTTGTAAACATTGGTTTCACATCTATATATTAAACAAAGAGTATGTATTGTAGAATTAGGTTTGATTCTTTCAATTTCCATAGGTTTAACACAAGATAATATAGTTCAAGCACTTTTCTATCTCAAAATTCACTTAGAATATCATAGCCCATAGCTTGCAACTATGTTAGCTCACACAACCTTGTCACCCCCTAGAGGGCACTAGTGTTTTTTCCTTTCCCTTTTTCTTAACCAAAGTTGAATCCTCCAATTTTGGCCAAGGTCTCTAATAGTTATATGGTGAGTGTCTTGGGGGAAGATTCTTCCCTCCCCTTGCACCGTGATATAAAAAGTGTTTGAAAACTAAAATAATTGGATTCTACACTAAAGTTCATAGAAAGGGTATCTGTTTGATGCAACAATTGATAAAATCCCTCAGGAGACCTCCCAATCTTTAGAACAAATATTTTTGGGATGGTTATCTTGCACACTACCATTGAATTGTGGGTTTCCCCAAATTCACTTTTGATTAGAGTGGGTTGGAAAATTTGGCTTTGGTTGTTCCCACTTAGGTCGTTCCCATAGGGTGAGTAATTTTTCCCACTACAGTAGGCCTTCTAAAGGTGTTAATAAACCAAGATAGCAAGTTTAGCATTTTGATCACCCAATTAAGGGGAGAGCATAGGCATATTGCTTTCGAAACATAATGGACATGGGGTTCAAACTATTTCTTTAATTAAGCTAGATGCACTATCTTAACCAAATGAAAAGGAATAATAAAATTAAATCCCTGCAAACACCATTAGTAATTTGTGATATTTTGTGTTTGACTGGCGTAAGTGTTTTCCAACAATTATCTTTGACTAGCATATTTTTCCTGTAGGATAGAAAACAAGGATTAATTCCAGGAATTTTTAAAATTCTAAAAAAATAGTCAAATGTGCCATAACAATCATTAGATGTGTTCAAATAGTATTTGAATGCGCTAAAGTAATAGTTCTATGCGCTATAGAAATTGATGAATGTGATAAAAGAAAAGGGTCAATGCGTTGAAAGAAAACCCCTGTGACTGATGAAATCATAACAATGGTCATATGCATCAAAATATCTATTGGATGCATCGTAAAAGTACTTGGATGCACTAAAATATCTGTCGTATGTGCCATAAAAACTCCTGATTGCACTAAAACAAAACATGTCAGAAACCTACGAGCACATTTTTTAGAAAAAGATGTTAAAAATGGGGTTTTCAAGCCCCATGGTGGGTGCCAATTTATGTGTGAGTAAAATATGTGTAAATGAATAACAAACACACCTAATAAGACATTATATCAAGATATTTAAACAAACAATTAATCTAATTAAAGCAAGAAATCTCTTAAAAGCGTCCTATTGCTCTCTATCTCCAAAGATTTATTAAATCGTTGTGGCTCTCAAATTGTGTAAGCACTGTGACTGTTAAAATGATAATCTAGAAAATGAGATATAGTAAAATGATAAGATGGATGCTACTGTAGATGAAATTGACATGAAAATGATAAACAAACTATTGTAAACTAAGATGCAGCTAAATGAAAAGCAATGATTATGATTGCTATATGATTGCTAATTACTATTTACTATTTGCTCAATGTTCAAATGTTTAATTTCTCTAATGCTATTTTTGCAGAGTAAGATTGCACAAAGTTGGGATCCTTTTCCTATAGAAAGAAGTTGTATTTATAGATTCCCGACAACATATTTGTGATGTGGCAGCAAAGCAAAGGTCTAGATTTGATTTGAGAGAATTAATGGTGAAAGATGAAGAAGCTTGAGAAGATTATGGAGATTGTTCCTCCCCACAAAAACATTCAACTAGAGGATAGGAATGATCAATGGAAGAAGATGAAGAAGTTTTCCTGTAATTTTGTCTCAAATTTGTCTCCAAATTTGTCTATGAAGGTCAAGTTGAATTAACTAGATATAAAATAGCTACTAATTTTGTTGGTGGATATGATGAGTGAAAAGAGGAAATAGCTATAGAAATATGCTTTAACTGAATTATTGGATTTATTCAATTTAGTAAAAGAGGATATTTAATTTAATAAAACAAACTATAGAAATCTATTTATTAAATAAATATGGAAGAAATGTGTTAATTAAATTAAATAAAGTATGTGAACTTGTTTATTTAATTAAGATGGGATGATGTCATTAAGATAGAATAAATATATAATTATAAAATAATTTGATAATAATAATTAAATTAAACAAAGTATGTAATTTGTTTATTTAATTAAGATGAAATAATATGATAAAGATAGAAGAATTAAACGTGAACTATATAAATAATATTTCTATTTATTTATAAGTAGACAAAAATAGAAGAGTTAATTAATCAAATAAATTGTATTTAATTAAATAGATTATCCAGACCATTTTTAGGTGTATACAATTTCTTCGCATGCAAATTTTATTGAGTTCCAAAGTTCTAGTCTTCCATATAGGCATCCATCTTGATCTCTAGTTCCACATATTTTCCTAAAATTTCTTCCAAATCAATTTATTTTCTCACTTCATCCAACTAATGAGTTTTTATTGGAAAGGTCTGTATATAGTTAAGGATGGCATCAAAATTGGTGCTTACCTCTTGTACACAGTGGAATGATTTTCTAAAAAAACTATTGAATTATTTCCTTCTCAAAAAGTATTATATCTTACAACTATTGAACACCCAGAATACTAAGAGGGGGTTGAATCAATATTCTTATAAACCATTTAAACATTTAACCATGCAACATATAACTTATTTATTTTGTAGTAATGAAGGAAAACATGCAAACATCCAACAAAATCATATAACACATTAACACTAGGATTTTTATGTGGAAAACCAAAAATGGGAAAAACCATGGTGAGGATTAGCTCACAATATATTATAATCGGTTATAGTATATTACAGAAGTGCTCACTACAGGTGCTCATTTCCGACTGAAATAAGAAAAGAGATAGAAGAAAGTTTGTGACTCACAACCTATATTGAACTATTACAATTGCATCTATCATATGCATGGAATATAGTTCTAATGAAGCTCAAAATATAGACTCAAAACTCTTCATACTAATCTGAATCAACACTATGCCTTATTTTGCATTTGCACTAACTTCACACAATTGACATCACTAACTCTTATCATATATCACTTGTTTATTTACATCTTCAAAACAATCTTATATTTATATCCAACTAATCCACGAACACTTAGAACATCAATTAGGTTGGCCTGATTAGATGTACCATCCAAAATATACAAAATATGACTTGTTGGATCAAATTCAAAATATTTCACCTTTGTGCCATAAACCAAGGCTTGTAATATATCAAGTAGGTCGACATAGACCTATAATAGCTCTCACATAACTTTTCAATACTTAATTAATCTTCACATACCTTCAAACCTATTAGGTCAGCACCGCAAAAGACCTAATTTCAAAATTAGCTAACTATACATCCACATTCGACCACGTGGACCTCCAAAAACCATGCCAATTGGAGGGCAAACTCTATTGAATTTTTTTGAAATTTCTTCAAATTTGTAGAGCCAAAATCCAATCCATAGAGAAGTACAGATTCTCTAAGTCATATGCACAAAATTGGAAAACACTTATGACTGTCAAGCAAAACTTCTGTTACTCATAGCTTTCACACCAAGAGCCAGAATGAGATGAAACTCTAGAATTAGATACTTCTACCAACCAAAAACATTATACTAGAATCACAGTGCAAATAATTGAATGGTGGACTGATGTGAACCCAAAAAATGGATGCTTTGAACACAAAATCAATAGTATTAACACTTAGTCAATTTCCATCATAATTGTCTTCACCAGATCAAACCTTCTTGCAAAATTTCCTTACACAAACATCCTAAAACACGTCTGAGCCACCCAAACTAATCTACGCTATAGTCTTTGTATTAGGACACAATGTTGACATTAGTGACAAAACTGCAATGTATAACTTTATGTACCTTGTGCTCATTCCACATGCTCACGTTGCCAAAAAAATCATCAATGCATCTCCTTATTCTTCCAACAAAACCCATAAAAACCATAAAACCAAAAAAACCCAAAAAAATCAAATATCACAAAAAGAACAAATATATGTATTTTATTTTATTTCACTCCATCTCTATATCTATTCATGGTTTTATCTTTTCTAATTTTCATCTTAGTAAAAAATCTTAGGTTGCTTAGTATAGTTATCTTTGCTAAGCCATAATTTCCAAAGTAATTATCACTATTATCCCTATATATTACTAATAATTTTAAATAAAGTTAAAATCATATATTTAAATGGATCCTTGTCTTAGTTTTCATCTAGTTAATTCTAAACAAAGCAAGTTTTCAAATCCACAATATTTAATATAAGCTAATAGGTAGGTCTTCATGTCTCTCCTTAGAAAATAAAAAATCTTAGGAGTAAGTCATCCTTTTGGTCATGCCTAGCCTCTTACTTACCTAGCCAAAAATGACAAGGGGCCAAAACTTTGAAAGTAATTAAAAAAAGAGATAAATAAAATTTCTTATGAATGTGCTCTTAGGTGGAGAAAAATTTAAGATCAAAGCTATGAACATGGCATCCAAATGAAAATTAAAAATATGAAGCTAAGCACACACACACAAAATTTAAGTCAAATAAAGAGTTTATCTTACTTTATAGAGCCATCCTTGATGATGATATAATCATTTACCCTTGGCCTGACCTAGTGGGCAACTCTCTCAATCTAAGTCTAGAAGGTACCAAAAAAGTTTGTTGCTTGTCTATGTCAAAAGCTAGTTTAAGTGGTCATTCTAGATGTGAGTTAGTCTTTAGCCCTTTGTGAAAATTCATCTTAAAAATTATTTCATCACTTTACCATTCCTACTTGACCCCCTAAAATCTATCTCAAAATTGTAGTGATTCATCCTATATTGAGAAAAACCATAATCCCTCTAAGTCAAAAATATCACAAAGATAAATCACATTGTTAGTACCATTTACATATTATAAAAATAAATGTCAAAGTAAATAACATCTATAAAAATAAACATGTGAATCCATTATGTCATTTCCATAAAACATTATGTATATATTCATACATACTACACACTACATACACTAAAGAAGTTAAAAATGATCCAAAACACAAGTATAACATTGCATCCATCACAATATACATACATAAAATAAAAACTTGAATTCTAGGCTAGCCATGTATACAAGGATAAGCAAGATAAATATGTCAACCATAAGCTATATATAAATCAATACCAAGTCTCAAAAATAAAAGTTACCTCAAGCACATATAGGATATCAATACACTTAGTGAATAGGCTTTACTAAGGGAGAATCATAAGTGAAGTGCATCAACTACATAATCTTCCCATACAAGGGGAGAAAGAAATAAAAATTAGGTGCCTAGAAGCATAAGGCATAAATCAATGCCTCAATGGATAATTAGAGCCATGGAGCCTCCAAGACTCCTACTATGTCATCTCATCCAACTATATTAAATTCTTGACAACAAAGAAGTCTTCTAAGTTTGTTCCTAAAATGAAATTGCTATGAGAATTTGAGTGCAAGAATGGTTTATTGTCCTAGTTTATGTTTGACCATATGATCATTAATCAATCCCAAAGCTAGACATATATAGAAATACAACCTTAGTCTCCAATTCCACAAATTTAGTCATCTATGACACTCTGCCTTGACTTGAACAATAGCTAGGAGCAAGAACATATATGCCAACTATCCAAGGAAGGAATCCCTGCATGCACTATAAGTCCCTCTCTATATAATCCCTTAGTAAGAACTAATACATATAAGGAATCACTCTTTAAAAAATATCTTCATACCTTGGTAGTGCTTATGAAATAAAAAGCAAGAGAAGAAAGAAAATTACCAACTTAGTGTTAGAACAATTAATAAAGTTGAAGCAATAGTAAGAAAAGAAAAGGAATTGAGAATTTATTTATTCATGATGATCTCATAGCTACCATGTTGAACCAAATTTCCTCATCTACTCCTCTATCATTTTTGTGGTGAAAGTGGCCTAAAGTACTCTTGGTATCTCCTCATCTTCTAATATATCCCCACATCCTTCAATGCATTTCTTTCTCTTCTCCATCCTCAAGGATGTAGCGTTATTATCATCCTCCTACTATTGGTCACTCTCTACATCATAAAACAAGTGGACCAAGCATGGTAAAATTTATCTTTGAACCTAGATCCTCATAAGGGTTGTGTAATAGGTGTCCCTAAAGTAGGACGACTCTTCAAGAAAACCCCTCATTTTTCCCCTATAATATCTTGAATATATCGGTAGCATGGGGGCATAATTAATAATTTCGTAGTGAAGCCCTCTCCAATCTATAGGATTCATGAAATTCAATAAATATCAAAAAAACAAATTCTATCTATGAAGGATTACACTCCTCAAAAATAGGATTGAATTGCCATATCTCCCATCCATTCCCCCTTCCATGTAAATATAGGGGTCAATAATAAAATCATCATCTATAAGAGTCACAACCATCAATGTGGTCATATATAGAATTCATGAGAAAAAGTTTAATTGATAAGGCCAAATGTGCTCTTAAATTCATAAAATCACCAAAGAAGGGTGATTGAATGCCAAAAATCCTAGATGTGTGAATTGATACAAGAATTTGAAGGCCACTAATAATTTTATCTCTCAAATGATAAGTTCATAGGACTGTCTTAGTATTGGAGTCTTATTTCCCTTAGCATGCAAAGGAAAATCATTGCAATCAAGACCTTTTCAAGGGAAAGATAGCATGTAATGGAACCAATGTAAGCTAGATCCCTAATGTATCTCCAAGATAGTCACCCCCAAGAAGGAAACCTGCTCTAATCTTTATCCCTTATACCCTACCAAATAGTATCAATCTATTTTCATGTACAAAAACTCTTAAGATATGATGCATAATGTAGAGAGTGATGGTTCACTCTCCTTTAATGATAGGAAGTTGAAAGGTAATTTTAACATCTAGTAGGTTAATATGTCACAATAAATCTACATAGAAGGTCATATGATTGGAAAATTTATGACTATCATCAATCCAACTCTCTATAGGATAGTCATGTATGCCATACATAGAGCCTAAAAAACACCCAAAATTATGCCTAATCCCTAGTGGTACTCCAACTAATGTAAGTGTCATATGAAATAAAAAAACCATGTCAACCTTTCAAAAAACCCTAAAAATTATAAAACTTAAAACACCCAAAATTTATAAAAAATTAAATTGTATCTTTTAATTGACTAAAATGGTCCCAAAATGCTGCAAATCAAATAAGTTTTTGAACATTCCTAACCAACATGAGTGACTAGGAATATCTCTCAAGTGACCCAAGGAAGACTATACAGACACCTAGGTGTCCACCCCCCTCAAGTCAAGATACTAAGTAGGGCCAAAAAGGGAAAATCTACTTGTGCTATGTGCAAACCCTAGGTACTCCAACTCAATAAAAATTTAGTAAAAAACATAAAACAAAAACATCAAAAATATTCCTAACCAAAAGGTTGGCCTAAAGCAACAAGTAGAACTAAATTCAAAAGTAAGTTCAAGATGCCATGGGTGAAGTTATCCATTGTATCATGAGGTATGTTACACAAGAAGGGAGGGTTTTAATTATTTTTTGGTTGCCACTTTGTCCTTTTTAATAATTTTATACACAAGATTTGGGATTTCTTCCCTTTCTACCTTCTTTACTCAGAAAGTTGTATGAAATTCTATAAAAAGACTTTGATCATGATTCCCCTTTACTAGGGATTCATTATGCTCATTGTTAACCATGTGAAGGCCTAAAACCCTAAGATTCATGTTTGAAGTATCAAAATGAAGGGGAAAATAATTTTTTTGATTATTTTAACTCTACCAATAGCACTAATCAATCCATAAATGATACTTGAGAGGATGTTGATAAAAAGGATTCAACTTAGTCAAAAATTGAGGGTTCCCCATTTAAGGAAAATAACCCTACAAATTCAAATGATAGTGGTTGTAATGGTATTGAGAGATATGAAATGATCCCCAAGGGAATAAAAGAGAGTTGTCCAGAACCACAAATCCAAGCCATATTGTTACATCCTGTTTCATAGTTACCGAGTTACTTTTACCATTATGAGTGAAAATATTGATAAATGTAAATTATGAATTTAATATGTTTGATTAGGTAAATGAGATATGTGAATATGCAATAAGATGTTAATGATTTCAAAAGAATGAATATGTTTTGAATTGATAGAATGATATGTATTGCAATGTGAATGTTCTAATCCTTTGTTGATATAAATGTATTATGACACAAATGAATTTATTATGAACATCTAACTGCCTTGTTGTTGAACTAAGCTAGATTTGGGGATAGATTCAATCCTCCAAAAGGGAGGGGAAGTATCACTCAAGAAAAGTGATTGGTCGAGTAACCCTTAATGAAACCTAACTAAGATTACACACACCCACTTTTAGTTGGTTAAGTCAAGACAATAGCTTGGGAATCGGGTAAGTGCTTTTGGTCATAGTCTTGACTTGTTGGAATAATTGGGTAGTCATCCTTGATTGTGATAGGATGTTTTCTTGAATTGAATGACTTTGGTTTTATTCTCTAGTTTCTTGATTGATCGTGATTTGATTGAGTCTCTAAGCTTATGCGAGTTTTTCTTTGTGTAATAATTAATCGATGAGTTATAAATATATATGCACTTTGTATATATATATGACAAAAAGGAAAAAATACACTCCTAAATTCCCAATTCAATTCCAATTTGACAAACAAATTAGGCTACCCGATCTCAATTCATAATTTCATTTGTTGAATGAAAAACAATTCAATTTTCTATTTTAATTTTTAAGAAATTTGATGGAGACAAAATGAATCAACCCTCAAAATAAAATCCATACTCAAACATAAATTCCACTAACAAATACTCTACCTCCAAATCTTTAAAACTTTAACAAGCACAATCCAATTATTTTAATTACTTTCTTTCTTAAAAAAAATTACAGTTTACGATTTTTGAATACATCTTTTACTCTTGTAAATCATTATATAACACATGTCCACCAGGTATGGCACATCCCACTAAGTTTCCTTTGCACAACCTATCAATATACTCACTCACAACTGCATCCAAATTTGTATGTATATTTTGTAGCCCCTATAACTTCTTCCTTATACTCTTCACAACCTTCTTTAGGTATTTTTGTTTTTGTTGTTTTAAATTAAAAACCATAAATTTGATATGGTGCAACACTTAAAACTCTCCAAAATTTATTTCAGGCATCCCCTGTCTCTTTTCCCCCAAGACGCAACCTCTTTTCCTTTCACATTAAAATCTGAAATTTAATATTCTTGGCTTGCACCCCTTGATATCCTCCTCCATTATATATTTTGGTTTCTTTTAAGCAGTCGCCCTCTTTTTATTCTCCAATTAAATTGAATTTTTATTTCTTTAAAATTATCCAATGGATTGGTTTACTAACTTTCTCAAACCAATCAAACCTGTTCATATGTTTGGAGAAATAAAAATTCATTTTTTTCTTCATCTCCAATGCTGGATAGATAAACAATTAAAATATTCAAACTTCCAATGAAATGCCTGTAGATAGAGCTTCAAAATGCTTAACAAAATATGAATTTTTTCAATCTATGAGAAAATGTCATCCAATTTCTCCCTCAATCAACTTCCAAAACAAATTAAATTGAATAGTCAAAACAAATGTCAAATCTGAAACAAAACTCAAAATGAAACATTTTTTTGGTTGATGCGAGATTGCACATTCGCTCGGGATGCTCCTACATCAAACACATCGGGTAGAAATATTGTGAGCATAGGATCACAATAGTGGAATTTCAAATGGTAGAACCTTTCTTTTAGATTGCAATCAATCTACAACAAACTCCATTACTATGAAATGTGAACAAGGTTATTTCTTCTCTCTTTTTCCAGCACTTTGTCGACACAAGCACCATCCTCCTTCCACAACTCCATTCACCACCCTTCTCTCCTCTTGTGGATTCACATCCACCATGTACCATCCTCCTCCACCAAATTATTCCCTCTCTTGGCTCCTCATTCATAGGATCAATCCCACCACAGACTGAACACCTCCACCAAAATTTGTCTACCCACTCATCCACACACAAGTCGATACGATCAAATTTATGGAAATTAAAGATTTGCATATCCTCTTATATTTTCCCCTCATCATACTCTTCAATTTATCCTCTCATAAATGAAGGTAAACAAAAATCATGACTGAATCCACAAATTTCAAAAAATACCTCATCATTCTTTGCTGCTATGACATCTTCCTCTGCAATGTTGTCTTCAACTACTACAACATATTTCTCTCCTTTCTCAAACCACTCACTCTCTATCACTAAAATTTGAGGAAATAAATCTTTGTCACCTTCACCATTCTTTGCAACATTTCCCTACTCACTTCATTCTTTTCTTCCTCAATCACTGCTACATCCAATTCCACTTCTTTGCTACTCACCTCTTAATTTTCACCATTTTTCTCCATTCCTTCCTCATGGCATGTCTTTGCTGCAACCTCATGCTTATCTTCATCATTCTTGACCATATCTTCTCGTTTCCTTGCTTCCAATCTATCCATTCTCATGGTTATATCAACCATCATCAAGGAGATCTTCTCTTGGTATTGCCTCCATCCATCCCATATAACGAGATTCTTTCTCACAAATATCCCCATATCACTTGTTTTAATCTTCTACAATCCACATCACACTCTTCCCAATCTATGATTCTTCATGACTCTTAAACTCCCAACTATTCAAGACTTCACAAACCTACAACAGTTCTCACACGAGCTCTTCTCCACTGCTCTTCACTCTCACAAGTCCTGGTGCGACTTGCCTCTCTCTCGATACTCTATCCACACACTCAAGACCACTAGCTCTAATACCAATTGACATAGAGGCAAAAACACACTCCCAAATTCCCAATTCAATTCCAATTTGACAAACAAATCAGGCTACCTAATCTCAATTCATAATTTCATTTGTTGAATGAAAAAAATTCAATTTTCTATTTTAATTTTTAAAAACTTTGATGGAGACAAAATAAATCAACCCTTAGAATAAAATCCATACTCAAACATAAATTCCACTGAAAAATACTCTACCTCCAAATCTTTAATACTTTAACAGGCACAATCCAATTTTTTTAATTACTTTATTTCTTGAAACAAATTACAATTTATGGTTTTTAAATACATCTTTTACTCTTGAGAATCATTATCTTGAGCACATTTCCACCAAGTATGGCATGACCAACTAAGTTTCCTTTGCACAACTTGTTTGGTTTCATCCTCTACATAGCCTATCAATCTACTCATTCACAACTGCATCCAAATTTGTATGTATATTTTGCAGCCCCTTGTAACTTCATTATCCTCTTCATAGCCTTCTTTAGCTCTATTTTTTTTTGTTGTTTTAAATTAAAAACCATAACTTTGATATGGTGTAGCACTTAACACTCTCTAAAATTTATTCTAGGCAGCCTGTGTCTCTTTTCTCCCTATGCACAACCTCTTTTCCTTTCACATTAAAATATGAAATTTAATATTCTTGGCTTGCACCCCTTCATATTCTCCTCCATTATATATTTTGGCTTCTTTTAAGTAGTCGTCATCTTTGTATTCTCCACTTAAATTGGATTTTAATTTCTTAAAAATTATCCAATGGATTGGTTTACTAACTTTCTCAAACCAATCAAATCCATTCATATGTTTGAAGAAATAAAAATTCATTGTTTTTCATCTCCGATGCTGGATAAATAAGCAATTAAAATATTCAAACTTCCAATGAAATGCCTATAGATAGAGCTTAAAAATGCTTAACATAATATGACGTTTGTCAATCTGTGAAAAAATGTCATCCAGTTTCTCCCTCAATTGACTGCCAAAATGGATTAAATTGCATATTGAGAACAAATTCCAAAACTGAAACAAAACTAAAAATGAAACATTTTTTGTTTGATGCAAGATTGCACATTCATCCAATATGCTCCTACACACACACACATATAGTTGCTTATATATATGAGCAAATGCATGTATTAAATATACGTGTATATTATATGAATTATTAATGACACAATCATAAGATATGATACGTGAGTAATTGAACATCATATATATGCATATATTTAATATAAGTATATACACATGTGTGTTGATATAATGAAAGGTTATTGTTGATGCCTAAAATTGCTAGGAAAATAGCCTTATGAGAAACTCAGTTAATGGGGAGACCAATTGTACTAAATTTAGTGAGCTCTAGGTTTTTCAAAGAATTCAACTCCTTTTGTAATTGGGGGTTTGAAGTGGGAAAATGAAGTAGTTATAAAAAATAAAGTTTAATCTAAGGCAATGTGCCAAGAGTTAAGTATGGGCACAGTAAATCTTCCTTTCAAATGAGATTTAAGGGCATGTTCAGCAATCTACATGTCCGGAAATAACAAAAAGTATAGATGAAAAACCTAAGAAGTTTATCAAATAACATAACACAACTTCCATACACATTTACTGAACAAGAAGAGTTCAAGACATGATCTAAATCATAAAATTTATATTGAAATCATAGAAGTCTTGCAGATAAACTACTAAGTACAAGAAATAGCATAGTATAATTTCTTCTTCATTAACTAAGAAACATAAATTCCACTGAAAAATACTCAAACATAAATTCCACTGAAAAATACTCTACCTCCAAATCTTTAATACTTTAACAGGCACAATCCAATTTTTTTAATTACTTTATTTCTTGAAACAAATTACAATTTATGGTTTTTAAATACATCTTTTACTCTTGAGAATCATTATCTTGAGCACATTTCCACCAAGTATGGCATGACCAACTAAGTTTCCTTTGCACAACTTGTTTGGTTTCATCCTCTACATAGCCTATCAATCTACTCATTCACAACTGCATCCAAATTTGTATGTATATTTTGCAGCCCCTTGTAACTTCATTATCCTCTTCATAGCCTTCTTTAGCTCTATTTTTTTTTGTTGTTTTAAATTAAAAACCATAACTTTGATATGGTGTAGCACTTAACACTCTCTAAAATTTATTCTAGGCAGCCTGTGTCTCTTTTCTCCCTATGCACAACCTCTTTTCCTTTCACATTAAAATATGAAATTTAATATTCTTGGCTTGCACCCCTTCATATTCTCCTCCATTATATATTTTGGCTTCTTTTAAGTAGTCGTCATCTTTGTATTCTCCACTTAAATTGGATTTTAATTTCTTAAAAATTATCCAATGGATTGGTTTACTAACTTTCTCAAACCAATCAAATCCATTCATATGTTTGAAGAAATAAAAATTCATTGTTTTTCATCTCCGATGCTGGATAAATAAGCAATTAAAATATTCAAACTTCCAATGAAATGCCTATAGATAGAGCTTAAAAATGCTTAACATAATATGACGTTTGTCAATCTGTGAAAAAATGTCATCCAGTTTCTCCCTCAATTGACTGCCAAAATGGATTAAATTGCATATTGAGAACAAATTCCAAAACTGAAACAAAACTAAAAATGAAACATTTTTTGTTTGATGCAAGATTGCACATTCATCCAATATGCTCCTACACACACACACATATAGTTGCTTATATATATGAGCAAATGCATGTATTAAATATACGTGTATATTATATGAATTATTAATGACACAATCATAAGATATGATACGTGAGTAATTGAACATCATATATATGCATATATTTAATATAAGTATATACACATGTGTGTTGATATAATGAAAGGTTATTGTTGATGCCTAAAATTGCTAGGAAAATAGCCTTATGAGAAACTCAGTTAATGGGGAGACCAATTGTACTAAATTTAGTGAGCTCTAGGTTTTTCAAAGAATTCAACTCCTTTTGTAATTGGGGGTTTGAAGTGGGAAAATGAAGTAGTTATAAAAAATAAAGTTTAATCTAAGGCAATGTGCCAAGAGTTAAGTATGGGCACAGTAAATCTTCCTTTCAAATGAGATTTAAGGGCATGTTCAGCAATCTACATGTCCGGAAATAACAAAAAGTATAGATGAAAAACCTAAGAAGTTTATCAAATAACATAACACAACTTCCATACACATTTACTGAACAAGAAGAGTTCAAGACATGATCTAAATCATAAAATTTATATTGAAATCATAGAAGTCTTGCAGATAAACTACTAAGTACAAGAAATAGCATAGTATAATTTCTTCTTCACTAACTAAGAAACATAAATTCCACTGAAAAATACTCAAACATAAATTCCACTGAAAAATACTCTACCTCCAAATCTTTAATACTTTAACAGGCACAATCCAATTTTTTTAATTACTTTATTTCTTGAAACAAATTACAATTTATGGTTTTTAAATACATCTTTTACTCTTGAGAATCATTATCTTGAGCACATTTCCACCAAGTATGGCATGACCAACTAAGTTTCCTTTGCACAACTTGTTTGGTTTCATCCTCTACATAGCCTATCAATCTACTCATTCACAACTGCATCCAAATTTGTATGTATATTTTGCAGCCCCTTGTAACTTCATTATCCTCTTCATAGCCTTCTTTAGCTCTATTTTTTTTTGTTGTTTTAAATTAAAAACCATAACTTTGATATGGTGTAGCACTTAACACTCTCTAAAATTTATTCTAGGCAGCCTGTGTCTCTTTTCTCCCTATGCACAACCTCTTTTCCTTTCACATTAAAATATGAAATTTAATATTCTTGGCTTGCACCCCTTCATATTCTCCTCCATTATATATTTTGGCTTCTTTTAAGTAGTCGTCATCTTTGTATTCTCCACTTAAATTGGATTTTAATTTCTTAAAAATTATCCAATGGATTGGTTTACTAACTTTCTCAAACCAATCAAATCCATTCATATGTTTGAAGAAATAAAAATTCATTGTTTTTCATCTCCGATGCTGGATAAATAAGCAATTAAAATATTCAAACTTCCAATGAAATGCCTATAGATAGAGCTTAAAAATGCTTAACATAATATGACGTTTGTCAATCTGTGAAAAAATGTCATCCAGTTTCTCCCTCAATTGATCGCCAAATGGATTAAATTGCATATTGAGAACAAATTCCAAAACTGAAACAAAACTAAAAATGAAACATTTTTTGTTTGATGCAAGATTGCACATTCATCCAATATGCTCCTACACACACACACATATAGTTGCTTATATATATGAGCAAATGCATGTATTAAATATACGTGTATATTATATGAATTATTAATGACACAATCATAAGATATGATACGTGAGTAATTGAACATCATATATATGCATATATTTAATATAAGTATATACACATGTGTGTTGATATAATGAAAGGTTATTGTTGATGCCTAAAATTGCTAGGAAAATAGCCTTATGAGAAACTCAGTTAATGGGGAGACCAATTGTACTAAATTTAGTGAGCTCTAGGTTTTTCAAAGAATTCAACTCCTTTTGTAATTGGGGGTTTGAAGTGGGAAAATGAAGTAGTTATAAAAAATAAAGTTTAATCTAAGGCAATGTGCCAAGAGTTAAGTATGGGCACAGTAAATCTTCCTTTCAAATGAGATTTAAGGGCATGTTCAGCAATCTACATGTCCGGAAATAACAAAAAGTATAGATGAAAAACCTAAGAAGTTTATCAAATAACATAACACAACTTCCATACACATTTACTGAACAAGAAGAGTTCAAGACATGATCTAAATCATAAAATTTATATTGAAATCATAGAAGTCTTGCAGATAAACTACTAAGTACAAGAAATAGCATAGTATAATTTCTTCTTCACTAACTAAGAAACATAAATTCCACTGAAAAATACTCAAACATAAATTCCACTGAAAAATACTCTACCTCCAAATCTTTAATACTTTAACAGGCACAATCCAATTTTTTTAATTACTTTATTTCTTGAAACAAATTACAATTTATGGTTTTTAAATACATCTTTTACTCTTGAGAATCATTATCTTGAGCACATTTCCACCAAGTATGGCATGACCAACTAAGTTTCCTTTGCACAACTTGTTTGGTTTCATCCTCTACATAGCCTATCAATCTACTCATTCACAACTGCATCCAAATTTGTATGTATATTTTGCAGCCCCTTGTAACTTCATTATCCTCTTCATAGCCTTCTTTAGCTCTATTTTTTTTTGTTGTTTTAAATTAAAAACCATAAATTTGATATGGTGTAGCACTTAACACTCTCTAAAATTTATTCCAGGCAGCCCGTGTCTCTTTTCTCCCTATGCGCAACCTCTTTTCCTTTCACATTAAAATCTGAAATTTAATATTCTTGGCTTGCACCCCTTCATATTCTCATCCATTATATATTTTGGCTTATTTTAAGTAGTCATCCTCTTTGTATTCTCCACTTAAATTGGATTTTAATTCCTTTAAAATTATCCAATGGATTGGTTTACTAACTTTCTCAAACCAATCAAATCCATTCATATGTTTGGAGAAATAAAATTTCATTCTTTTTCTTCATCTCCAATGTTGGATAAATAAGTAATTAAAATATTTGAACTTCCAATTAAATGCCTATAGATAGAGCTTCAAAATGCTTAACATAATATGACGTTTGTCAATCCGTGACAAAATGTCATCCAATTTCTCCCTCAATCGACTGCCAAAATGGATTAAATTGCATACTGAGAACAAATGCCAAAACTGAAAAAAAACTAAAAATAAAACATTTTTTGATTGATGCAAGATTTCACATTCATCCAAGATGCTCCTACATACACACACACATATAGTTTTTTATATATATGAGCAAATACATATATCGAATATACGTGTATACTATATGAATTATTAATGGCACAATCATAAGATATGATATGTGAGTAATTGAACACCATATATATTCATATATTTAATATAATTATATACACATGAGTGTTGATATAATGAAAGGTTATTGTTGATGCCTAAAATTTCTAGGAAATTATCCTCATGAGAAACTCAATTAATGGGGGGACCAATTGCACTAAATTTAGTGACCTCTGGGTTTTTCAAAGAATTCGGCTCCTTTTGTAATTGGGGGTTTGGAGTGGGAAAAGGAAGTAGTTATAAAAAAATAAAGTTTAATCTAAGGCAATGTGCCAAGAGTTAAGTATGGGAACGGTAAATCTTCCTTTCAGATGAGACTTAAGGGTCGTTCAACAATCTACATGTCTGGAAATAACAGAAAGTACAGATGAAAAACTTAAGAATTTTATCAAATAACATAACACAACTTCCATACACATTTACTGAACAAGAAGAGTTCAAGAAATGATCTAAATCAGAAAATTTATATTGAAATCATAGAAGTCTTGCAGATAAACTACTAAGTACAAGAAATAGCATAGTATAATTTCTTCTTCATTAACTAAGAAACATAAATTCCACTGAAAAATACTCAAACATAAATTCCACTGAAAAATACTCTACCTCCAAATCTTTAATACTTTAACAGGCACAATCCAATTTTTTTAATTACTTTATTTCTTGAAACAAATTACAATTTATGGTTTTGAATACATCTTTTACTCTTGTAAATCATCATCTTGAGCACATTTCCACCAAGTATGGCACGATCGACTAGGTTTCCTCTGCACAACTTGTTTGGTTTCATCCTCTGCATAGCATAGCATCAATCTACTCATTCACAACTGCATCCAAATTTGTATGTATATTTTGCAGCCCCTTGTAACTTCATTATCCTCTTCATAGCCTTCTTTAGCTCTATTTTTTTTTGTTGTTTTAAATTAAAAACCATAACTTTGATATGGTGTAGCACTTAACACTCTCTAAAATTTATTCTAGGCAGCCTGTGTCTCTTTTCTCCCTATGCACAACCTCTTTTCCTTTCACATTAAAATATGAAATTTAATATTCTTGGCTTGCACCCCTTCATATTCTCCTCCATTATATATTTTGGCTTCTTTTAAGTAGTCGTCATCTTTGTATTCTCCACTTAAATTGGATTTTAATTTCTTAAAAATTATCCAATGGATTGGTTTACTAACTTTCTCAAACCAATCAAATCCATTCATATGTTTGAAGAAATAAAAATTCATTGTTTTTCATCTCCGATGCTGGATAAATAAGCAATTAAAATATTCAAACTTCCAATGAAATGCCTATAGATAGAGCTTAAAAATGCTTAACATAATATGACGTTTGTCAATCTGTGAAAAAATGTCATCCAGTTTCTCCCTCAATTGACTGCCAAAATGGATTAAATTGCATATTGAGAACAAATTCCAAAACTGAAACAAAACTAAAAATGAAACATTTTTTGTTTGATGCAAGATTGCACATTCATCCAATATGCTCCTACACACACACACATATAGTTGCTTATATATATGAGCAAATGCATGTATTAAATATACGTGTATATTATATGAATTATTAATGACACAATCATAAGATATGATACGTGAGTAATTGAACATCATATATATGCATATATTTAATATAAGTATATACACATGTGTGTTGATATAATGAAAGGTTATTGTTGATGCCTAAAATTGCTAGGAAAATAGCCTTATGAGAAACTCAGTTAATGGGGAGACCAATTGTACTAAATTTAGTGAGCTCTAGGTTTTTCAAAGAATTCAACTCCTTTTGTAATTGGGGGTTTGAAGTGGGAAAATGAAGTAGTTATAAAAAATAAAGTTTAATCTAAGGCAATGTGCCAAGAGTTAAGTATGGGCACAGTAAATCTTCCTTTCAAATGAGATTTAAGGGCATGTTCAGCAATCTACATGTCCGGAAATAACAAAAAGTATAGATGAAAAACCTAAGAAGTTTATCAAATAACATAACACAACTTCCATACACATTTACTGAACAAGAAGAGTTCAAGACATGATCTAAATCATAAAATTTATATTGAAATCATAGAAGTCTTGCAGATAAACTACTAAGTACAAGAAATAGCATAGTATAATTTCTTCTTCACTAACTAAGAAACATAAATTCCACTGAAAAATACTCAAACATAAATTCCACTGAAAAATACTCTACCTCCAAATCTTTAATACTTTAACAGGCACAATCCAATTTTTTTAATTACTTTATTTCTTGAAACAAGGAAATTACAGAATTGCTTGGTTTTAAATACATGCTTTTGCTCTTGAGAATCATTATCTTGAGCACATTTCCACCAAGTAGCTGGCGCTGACCAACTAAGGTTTAAGCTGCACAGCTTGTTTGGTTTCATCTCTACATAGCCTATCAATCCTACTCATTCTAAGCGCATCAAATTTGTATGTGTATGTTGCATTTACTTAACTTCATTATCTATATTTCCATAGCCTTCTTTGAAAGCTCTATTTTTTTTTTTTTGTTGTTTTAAATTAAAACCATAGCTTTGATATGGTGTAGCATAACATACCTCTCTAAAATTTATTCCAGGAAACCCCTCTCTCTTTTCCACTATGTGCAACCTCTTTCCCTTTTCACATTAAAATCTGAAATTTGATATTCTTGGCTTGCATCCCTTTGTATTCTCCTCCATTATATATTTTGGCTTATTTTAAGTAGTCATCCTCTTTGTATTCTCCACTTAAATTGGATTTTAATTCCTTTAAAATTATCTAATGGATTGGTTTACTAACTTTCTCAAACCAATCAAATCCATTCATATGTTTGGAGAAATAAAATTTCATTCTTTTTCTTCATCTCCAATGCTGGATAAATAAGTAATTAAAATATTCGAACTTCCAATTAGCCTATAGATAAAGCTTCAAAATGCTTAACATAATATGACATTTTTCAATCGTGAAAAAATGTCATCCGGTTCTCCCTCAATTAATTTGCCAAAATGGATTAAGAGGTACATATTGAGAATTAAATTCAACTGAAACAAAGCTAAAATAGAAACATTTTTGTTTGAGTGCAAGGTACACATTCATCAATATGCTCTACACACACACACATATAGTTGCTTATATATATGAGCAATGCATGTATTAAATATATCGTGTATTATATGAATTATTAATGAAACAATCATAAGATATGATACGTGAGTAATTGAACATCATATATATGCATATATTTAATATAAGTATATACACATGTGTGTTGATATAATGAAAGGTTATTGTTGATGCCTAAAATTGCTAGGAAAATAGCCTTATGAGAAACTCAGTTAATGGGGAGACCAATTGTACTAAATTTAGTGAGCTCTAGGTTTTTCAAAGAATTCAACTCCTTTTGTAATTGGGGGTTTGAAGTGGGAAAATGAAGTAGTTATAAAAAATAAAGTTTAATCTAAGGCAATGTGCCAAGAGTTAAGTATGGGCACAGTAAATCTTCCTTTCAAATGAGATTTAAGGGCATGTTCAGCAATCTACATGTCCGAAAATAACAAAAAGTATAGATGAAAAACCTAAGAAGTTTATCAAATAACATAACACAACTTCCATACACATTTACTGAACAAGAAGAGTTCAAGACATGATCTAAATCATAAAATTTATATTGAAATCATAGAAGTCTTGCAGATAAACTACTAAGTACAAGAAATAGCATAGTATAATTTCTTCTTCACTAACTAAGAAACATAAATTCCACTGAAAAATACTCAAACATAAATTCCACTGAAAAATACTCTACCTCCAAATCTTTAATACTTTAACAGGCACAATCCAATTTTTTTAATTACTTTATTTCTTGAAACAAATTACAATTTATGGTTTTTAAATACATCTTTTACTCTTGAGAATCATTATCTTGAGCACATTTCCACCAAGTATGGCATGACCAACTAAGTTTCCTTTGCACAACTTGTTTGGTTTCATCCTCTACATAGCCTATCAATCTACTCATTCACAACTGCATCCAAATTTGTATGTATATTTTGCAGCCCCTTGTAACTTCATTATCCTCTTCATAGCCTTCTTTAGCTCTATTTTTTTTTGTTGTTTTAAATTAAAAACCATAACTTTGATATGGTGTAGCACTTAACACTCTCTAAAATTTATTCTAGGCAGCCTGTGTCTCTTTTCTCCCTATGCACAACCTCTTTTCCTTTCACATTAAAATATGAAATTTAATATTCTTGGCTTGCACCCCTTCATATTCTCCTCCATTATATATTTTGGCTTCTTTTAAGTAGTCGTCATCTTTGTATTCTCCACTTAAATTGGATTTTAATTTCTTAAAAATTATCCAATGGATTGGTTTACTAACTTTCTCAAACCAATCAAATCCATTCATATGTTTGAAGAAATAAAAATTCATTGTTTTTCATCTCCGATGCTGGATAAATAAGCAATTAAAATATTCAAACTTCCAATGAAATGCCTATAGATAGAGCTTAAAAATGCTTAACATAATATGACGTTTGTCAATCTGTGAAAAAATGTCATCCAGTTTCTCCCTCAATTGGTATAAAATGGATTAAATTGCATATTGAGAACAAATTCCAAAACTGAAACAAAACTAAAAATGAAACATTTTTTGTTTGATGCAAGATTGCACATTCATCCAATATGCTCCTACACACACACACATATAGTTGCTTATATATATGAGCAAATGCATGTATTAAATATACGTGTATATTATATGAATTATTAATGAAACAATCATAAGATATGATACGTGAGTAATTGAACATCATATATATGCATATATTTAATATAAGTATATACACATGTGTGTTGATATAATGAAAGGTTATTGTTGATGCCTAAAATTGCTAGGAAAATAGCCTTATGAGAAACTCAGTTAATGGGGAGACCAATTGTACTAAATTTAGTGAGCTCTAGGTTTTTCAAAGAATTCAACTCCTTTTGTAATTGGGGGTTTGAAGTGGGAAAATGAAGTAGTTATAAAAAATAAAGTTTAATCTAAGGCAATGTGCCAAGAGTTAAGTATGGGCACAGTAAATCTTCCTTTCAAATGAGATTTAAGGGCATGTTCAGCAATCTACATGTCCGGAAATAACAAAAAGTATAGATGAAAAACCTAAGAAGTTTATCAAATAACATAACACAACTTCCATACACATTTACTGAACAAGAAGAGTTCAAGACATGATCTAAATCATAAAATTTATATTGAAATCATAGAAGTCTTGCAGATAAACTACTAAGTACAAGAAATAGCATAGTATAATTTCTTCTTCATTAACTAAGAAACATAAATTCCACTGAAAAATACTCAAACATAAATTCCACTGAAAAATACTCTACCTCCAAATCTTTAATACTTTAACAGGCACAATCCAATTTTTTTAATTACTTTATTTCTTGAAACAAATTACAATTTATGGTTTTTAAATACATCTTTTACTCTTGAGAATCATTATCTTGAGCACATTTCCACCAAGTATGGCATGACCAACTAAGTTTCCTTTGCACAACTTGTTTGGTTTCATCCTCTACATAGCCTATCAATCTACTCATTCACAACTGCATCCAAATTTGTATGTATATTTTGCAGCCCCTTGTAACTTCATTATCCTCTTCATAGCCTTCTTTAGCTCTATTTTTTTTTGTTGTTTTAAATTAAAAACCATAAATTTGATATGGTGTAGCACTTAACACTCTCTAAAATTTATTCTAGGCAGCCTGTGTCTCTTTTCTCCCTATGCACAACCTCTTTTCCTTTCACATTAAAATATGAAATTTAATATTCTTGGCTTGCACCCCTTCATATTCTCCTCCATTATATATTTTGGCTTCTTTTAAGTAGTCGTCATCTTTGTATTCTCCCACTACTTAAATTGGATTTTAATTTCTTAAGTATCCAATGGATTGGTTTACTAACTTTCTCCAAACCAATCAAATCCATTCATATGTTTGAAAATAAAGAAATTCATTGTTTTCATCTCGATGCTGGATAAATAAGCAATTAAAATATTCAAACTTCCAATGAAATGCCTATAGATAGAGCTTAAAAATGCTTAACATAATATGACGTTTGTCAATCTGTGAAAAAATGTCATCCAGTTTCTCCCTCAATTGACTGCCAAAATGGATTAAATTGCATATTGAGAACAAATTCCAAAACTGAAACAAAACTAAAAATGAAACATTTTTTGTTTGATGCAAGATTGCACATTCATCCAATATGCTCCTACACACACACACATATAGTTGCTTATATATATGAGCAAATGCATGTATTAAATATACGTGTATATTATATGAATTATTAATGAAACAATCATAAGATATGATACGTGAGTAATTGAACATCATATATATGCATATATTTAATATAAGTATATACACATGTGTGTTGATATAATGAAAGGTTATTGTTGATGCCTAAAATTGCTAGGAAAATAGCCTTATGAGAAACTCAGTTAATGGGGAGACCAATTGTACTAAATTTAGTGAGCTCTAGGTTTTTCAAAGAATTCAACTCCTTTTGTAATTGGGGGTTTGAAGTGGGAAAATGAAGTAGTTATAAAAAATAAAGTTTAATCTAAGGCAATGTGCCAAGAGTTAAGTATGGGCACAGTAAATCTTCCTTTCAAATGAGATTTAAGGGCATGTTCAGCAATCTACATGTCCGGAAATAACAAAAAGTATAGATGAAAAACCTAAGAAGTTTATCAAATAACATAACACAACTTCCATACACATTTACTGAACAAGAAGAGTTCAAGACATGATCTAAATCATAAAATTTATATTGAAATCATAGAAGTCTTGCAGATAAACTACTAAGTACAAGAAATAGCATAGTATAATTTCTTCTTCACTAACTAAGAAACATAAATTCCACTGAAAAATACTCAAACATAAATTCCACTGAAAAATACTCTACCTCCAAATCTTTAATACTTTAACAGGCACAATCCAATTTTTTTAATTACTTTATTTCTTGAAACAAATTACAATTTATGGTTTTTAAATACATCTTTTACTCTTGAGAATCATTATCTTGAGCACATTTCCACCAAGTATGGCATGACCAACTAAGTTTCCTTTGCACAACTTGTTTGGTTTCATCCTCTACATAGCCTATCAATCTACTCATTCACAACTGCATCCAAATTTGTATGTATATTTTGCAGCCCCTTGTAACTTCATTATCCTCTTCATAGCCTTCTTTAGCTCTATTTTTTTTTGTTGTTTTAAATTAAAAACCATAACTTTGATATGGTGTAGCACTTAACACTCTCTAAAATTTATTCTAGGCAGCCTGTGTCTCTTTTCTCCCTATGCACAACCTCTTTTCCTTTCACATTAAAATATGAAATTTAATATTCTTGGCTTGCACCCCTTCATATTCTCCTCCATTATATATTTTGGCTTCTTTTAAGTAGTCGTCATCTTTGTATTCTCCACTTAAATTGGATTTTAATTTCTTAAAAATTATCCAATGGATTGGTTTACTAACTTTCTCAAACCAATCAAATCCATTCATATGTTTGAAGAAATAAAAATTCATTGTTTTTCATCTCCGATGCTGGATAAATAAGCAATTAAAATATTCAAACTTCCAATGAAATGCCTATAGATAGAGCTTAAAAATGCTTAACATAATATGACGTTTGTCAATCTGTGAAAAAATGTCATCCAGTTTCTCCCTCAATTGACTGCCAAAATGGATTAAATTGCATATTGAGAACAAATTCCAAAACTGAAACAAAACTAAAAATGAAACATTTTTTGTTTGATGCAAGATTGCACATTCATCCAATATGCTCCTACACACACACACATATAGTTGCTTATATATATGAGCAAATGCATGTATTAAATATACGTGTATATTATATGAATTATTAATGACACAATCATAAGATATGATACGTGAGTAATTGAACATCATATATATGCATATATTTAATATAAGTATATACACATGTGTGTTGATATAATGAAAGGTTATTGTTGATGCCTAAAATTGCTAGGAAAATAGCCTTATGAGAAACTCAGTTAATGGGGAGACCAATTGTACTAAATTTAGTGAGCTCTAGGTTTTTCAAAGAATTCAACTCCTTTTGTAATTGGGGGTTTGAAGTGGGAAAATGAAGTAGTTATAAAAAATAAAGTTTAATCTAAGGCAATGTGCCAAGAGTTAAGTATGGGCACAGTAAATCTTCCTTTCAAATGAGATTTAAGGGCATGTTCAGCAATCTACATGTCCGGAAATAACAAAAAGTATAGATGAAAAACCTAAGAAGTTTATCAAATAACATAACACAACTTCCATACACATTTACTGAACAAGAAGAGTTCAAGACATGATCTAAATCATAAAATTTATATTGAAATCATAGAAGTCTTGCAGATAAACTACTAAGTACAAGAAATAGCATAGTATAATTTCTTCTTCACTAACTAAGAAACATAAATTCCACTGAAAAATACTCAAACATAAATTCCACTGAAAAATACTCTACCTCCAAATCTTTAATACTTTAACAGGCACAATCCAATTTTTTTAATTACTTTATTTCTTGAAACAAATTACAATTTATGGTTTTTAAATACATCTTTTACTCTTGAGAATCATTATCTTGAGCACATTTCCACCAAGTATGGCATGACCAACTAAGTTTCCTTTGCACAACTTGTTTGGTTTCATCCTCTACATAGCCTATCAATCTACTCATTCACAACTGCATCCAAATTTGTATGTATATTTTGCAGCCCCTTGTAACTTCATTATCCTCTTCATAGCCTTCTTTAGCTCTATTTTTTTTTGTTGTTTTAAATTAAAAACCATAAATTTGATATGGTGTAGCACTTAACACTCTCTAAAATTTATTCTAGGCAGCCTGTGTCTCTTTTCTCCCTATGCACAACCTCTTTTCCTTTCACATTAAAATATGAAATTTAATATTCTTGGCTTGCACCCCTTCATATTCTCCTCCATTATATATTTTGGCTTCTTTTAAGTAGTCGTCATCTTTGTATTCTCCACTTAAATTGGATTTTAATTTCTTAAAAATTATCCAATGGATTGGTTTACTAACTTTCTCAAACCAATCAAATCCATTCATATGTTTGAAGAAATAAAAATTCATTGTTTTTCATCTCCGATGCTGGATAAATAAGCAATTAAAATATTCAAACTTCCAATGAAATGCCTATAGATAGAGCTTAAAAATGCTTAACATAATATGACGTTTGTCAATCTGTGAAAAAATGTCATCCAGTTTCTCCCTCAATTGACTGCCAAAATGGATTAAATTGCATATTGAGAACAAATTCCAAAACTGAAACAAAACTAAAAATGAAACATTTTTTGTTTGATGCAAGATTGCACATTCATCCAATATGCTCCTACACACACACACATATAGTTGCTTATATATATGAGCAAATGCATGTATTAAATATACGTGTATATTATATGAATTATTAATGACACAATCATAAGATATGATACGTGAGTAATTGAACATCATATATATGCATATATTTAATATAAGTATATACACATGTGTGTTGATATAATGAAAGGTTATTGTTGATGCCTAAAATTGCTAGGAAAATAGCCTTATGAGAAACTCAGTTAATGGGGAGACCAATTGTACTAAATTTAGTGAGCTCTAGGTTTTTCAAAGAATTCAACTCCTTTTGTAATTGGGGGTTTGAAGTGGGAAAATGAAGTAGTTATAAAAAATAAAGTTTAATCTAAGGCAATGTGCCAAGAGTTAAGTATGGGCACAATAAATCTTCCTTTCAAATGAGATTTAAGGGCATGTTCAGCAATCTACATGTCCGGAAATAACAAAAAGTATAGATGAAAAACCTAAGAAGTTTATCAAATAACATAACACAACTTCCATACACATTTACTGAACAAGAAGAGTTCAAGACATGATCTAAATCATAAAATTTATATTGAAATCATAGAAGTCTTGCAGATAAACTACTAAGTACAAGAAATAGCATAGTATAATTTCTTCTTCACTAACTAAGAAACAAAGAGGCCGAACAATATGGCACAGTTTGTGTCTTAATAGAATAATAAAAAATAATAAAAAGGCCTATAGTCTTTTCACTTCTTTATGTAATTTTTCAACCCTTTTTCAAAGCGCTGAAGCAGTATATATAGATGACCCATCACCAGGGAGCTAGTAACTAAAAAGATTCTAGGCACGAGCAATGATGTCTATAGTAATGATTCCCCAAGGCCATTGCAATAGAAAATATTCCAAAACATAGAATGTAGTTACCTTCAAACAAGATTCACCCCTCTGCAAATGATGACTGTGGTCCCAATGTGGAAGCAAAAAAATTCTCATGAAGACACATGTTTCCCACCCACAAAATTGGTTAGGATACATGGCAGAATGGTGAGGTTTCATATTCATTCTTTCCTTCCTTGCGATCAAATTCCCCGCGAAGAAGGCACATGGAGAATTCTTTGTTTCAAGCATTGATTGTGGGGTATGCCAAAAGGTTTCCTACAAATTCATGAAACGTGGCATGTGGGTGGAGGTTGGAGGAAAAGAAATGGAGAGAGGGCTCTCAAAGGACTGTGCTACTAACATGTGGAAAATGGGTAGGGCATGATAGAGAAGCAAGGGAAGAAATCCTTCCAAGGAGTGTGCAATAGACACGTGGAGCAAGAGGGAAAAGATGCTTTCAAAAGGGGCCTAAAGATATTTAAACACATGAGGCAAAGGATGAGGCCGATGCAAAAATAAACCATGACCACCCGAAGGGAGCTTAAGGATTTTAATCCACAACTTTTGGTGACTATTAGGGGCATTTAGCCTACAGAATGGGAACCCAAAATTTCTGGTGTGAAGACCAGAGCCTTATCCATCAGGCAATGAGAGCTTCAAAAGTGTGGTTTACAGAGGTAGCCAGTCAGCTTCAAATAGCATTGATAGGGTGCGTAGATTCTCTTGTGCCTCATGCAGATCAATTATTCATTTGAAGGGAAACTCCATGGAGATCTCAGTCCCAGACTCGAGCTGAAAGAGAAGTCACACTATCTAAAGGGTGATGCCTTCAATGTCCTGAGCAGTGGGGGGTTCACTGAAATTATGAAAAGTAGATAAATCCCACTGCTTTTCCTTGATCTTTGCTATGATATATTCTATCATGGCCACCAAATCATCAGATAGAAAAGGGGAAGGCAAGCCCATTTCAGTCAAATGGGAGAATTACATCCACATTTTTTTCATGGTTTGACTTAGTGTTGCCAAGCAATTGTTAGCTTGGAGGATGACAACATGGCAATGGATGAATTCTCTCATCTTCTTGGTAGCTAACCTCTGATCTTCAATCCCTACATTCACCAAGTCAGTATTTTCCACTTTATACAACTTTCCTAGCAATTTCTCTACCTTGGGAACCTTTTCCGCAATGAATCGTGGAACCTGTTCAATTGTTCCATGCACCTCTCTACTTAAACCTGCCACCTCTACCATGAATTGGAGTGTCATTTTAAGATTGAAATAGAAAAACTTGACTCTCCCAGTAGGAGATATATAACTACTGGGCTACTAGAAGGAGATCTAACTGAGGAGTAGGGGGTTGGCGAGGATTCTTCAAAAGATCAATCTCCATCTCCTTCAACCTGGCATCCTACGTCAATTCTTCAATTCTCTTGTCTGTGATGGAGAGTCATTCTTGTAGAGTCCTCAACTCGACAATAAATTTTTCCTCAACTTGGCCTCAGGTTGTGGATTCTTTTTCTAGGGAGAGCTTTACTTCTTGGATCTCCTTCTCAAACTGAGCTTATTGGTCCTATAACTCCTTGTCTTTTTGTTGTATTTCCTACTCCAATTGAGCTCGTTGATCTTGAAGCTATTCATTCTTCTATTGCATTTTTGTTGGGAAAAAAAGGACATACAACTAAGAGGGGGGGTGAATCAGTTGTCTCATATTAATAATCTTTCCAAACTTTACTTAACTTAGTCTTAGATCTAATGAATAAGCAATTAACCATAAACAATTAGCACATCAGAGAGACAAAGAACACCAATATTTTTATGTGGAAACCCCGTTAGGGGAAAAACCACAGTAGATGTTAGTCCAAAAGATTATACCCTGTTAAAATTATAATGAAATCAATAAAGGGGAATGCACACGCATTCAGGCACACTGCCTAGAGCTCACTGCTCAATTACAAAAGGGGCTCACTGCCCAACAATACATAATAGGATTAAAATCTAGAGGGTATGAATTGAGAAAATATATTTTGCACAAGCCTGATTATAGTTCCAATTAAGCACATAAAACTCCTTCACAAACTACTTCACACTTCCCTCAATATTCTTCACACTCTACTCTACAATTGAATGATATTCACACATACACATAAGAGCACACTTATCACACAAAGAACCTTCTCAACACACTACATTGATGAAACAATCACTCATATATCTGCTACATGAGATTTCATCAACAACTTTAGTCATCCAGGAAAATAAAACATATTTTCAATGTCGGCCCAAATTTACAAATAATTTTTTAATGCGAATCCACCAAGGTCAGCCACAACATAGTGAAGACCCAAATTAATATCTCCAATAAAAATCAATTAATTTCACCTCGAAGATCCACAACATGCTACCATCAACATGTTGGCCAAGAACAAGAAAAAAACCAAACATGTGCAAGAAAAGATCTTCAACCATGATCACACCGATCAATGTGTATGTACCACAAAGATAGAGCACAATCTAGAAACATCCAAGAGCACCAAGAAACAACAGAGAAACATCCATAGCAATTGAGATTTCCATAATCACACAAACTTCACTTAGGAACACTCAGAGAGACCCTAGAAACACTATTAGACCACAACATGATCAAATTTGTACGTGGATCTCTAATCTAGATACTCTTAAGAATAAACCCTTTAGTCCACATCAACTGAACTTCAATGTAAAGAACAAGACACCTTCATCACCTACACAATTCCACTAGGAACTTGGAACACTTTCTTTTACAATTTTCTCAATATCCTCAACATATACAACCTCTAATACACAAAATTCTAATAGTTTTGACATCAATGACAACCACATATTAGTAACATATCGACAACATCCAACAATCTCCCCCTTTGGCATTGATGGCAACACATGATGTGAAAAATACCATTAACCCAACACACTTGCTTCCCTTTGGTTCTAACTCTTCTCCTCAATTTCTCTTTGACCTTTAGAAGGATTTTTCACATTGCACTTCTCCCCCTTTGACATCAATGGAAATGGTAACCATGAACTTTCCATATACACACTCTAAACCACATATTTGCACATTTGAATACTCCCCCTAAGTAGCAGCCACATAAACATCAATCCAAATTAGAATATAGAAATATAGCTCATAGATTAATGCAAGTAAATGCATCTCTTAGTTCTTATCAGGAGGGGTAATTACCCCTAGCATTCCTCTGAGATACTTAAAAATATCCTTCGTCAATGGTTTAGTAAAGATGTCTGCAATTTGTTCTTTGGTAGGAACATACTCCAATCTAACTTCTTTCTCATTCACTTTCTCCCTCAAGAAGTGAAACTTGATTAATATATGTTTAGTCTTAGAGTGTAGTACTAGATTCTTTGACATATTTATTGCAATTGAATTGTCACAGTATATGGCAATAGGCTCTTCATATATCACCCTGATATCTTTCAACATTTGTTTCATCCATATTACTTGAGTACAATTATTTGCAACAATAATATATTCTACTTCAACAGTAGATAGAGAAATGAAAATTTTCTTCTTGCTCAACTAGGACACCAACTTCTTTCCTAGAAAGAAAGCACCACCACTAGTACTTTTCATGTCATCTACATCACCAGCCCAATCCGCATCGGTATATGCACTTAAAGTGAGATCATCATCCTTTGGATACCAAAGTCCAAAGTCAACTGTTCCTTTCAGATATCTAAAGATTCTCTTAACAGTGGTCACATGTGATTCTTTTGGATCAACCTAAAATATGGCAACCATACATACAACATTCATAATATCTAGTCTAGTCTAGGTTAAATAAAGTAATCCATCAATCATTGACCTTTATCTAGTTTGATTCGCCTTAGGAGAATCATCATTCTGTGTTAGCTTACATCTGGTCACCACGGGAGTACCAACATGCTTTGAATCTTCCATCCCAAATTTCTTCAGTAGCTCTCTCACATATTTAGACTAAGATATGAATATCCCCTTGTCTAACTGGGTCACTTGCAATCCTAGAAAGAACTTCATCTCTCCAATCATACTCATCTCAAATTCATACTTCATCTCATTAGAAAACTTCATACATAGATTGTCATCTCCTCCAAAAATGATGTCATCAACAAAGACTTCTATAATTAACTCTTTATCATGATCTAATTTGAAATATAAGTTGCTATCAACAGTACCTTTAGTGAATCCAAGCTTCAGTAAGTATTTGTCTAATCTAGCATACCAGGCAATGGGGGCTTGCTTGAGTCCATATAGATCTTTCTTCAAGCGGAAAACCATATCTTTCTTGTTAGTTAGCTAAAATCCATTTGGCTGTTCAATGTATACTTCTTCTAGTTCTCCATTCAGAAATGTTGACTTCAAAGTTTTTATCTTTGACCACATTCCCCATATTCTGATTGAGGCAGATGACCTCATGAAGTGGAAGTCAACTGATATATATTTACAATTTTGAATGATTTGCACCTTCATAGTTTCTTGGTAGATTCTAGGCCTCAAATAGCATCATACTAACATAGTAATACTTGGAGATAAGTTTTACCCAGATCTTGGAAAATGTTTATTCCATAAACTTCTTTAAAATAGTTCAGGAAAATTAAGAACGTCATGATAAAAATTACAATGATTCCTTAGAAACAAATACTCATGGATGTCTTGTTATTTTCTTTGACTTCAATTCCTTTGACATGCCTTGATCATTATCTTCCTTAATGACACTGAACTTAATGTAGTTCTTGGCTATCCATCTAATAGACTTTATAGTCCTTGCATGCAACATAAGCAAGAAATAATCTAACAACTTTGATTTTGGAGACAGGGTCAATTTTTTTTTCAAAATCAACACCTTCCATCTAAGAATACCCTTTACATACCAGTCTTGCTTTATTCTAGACCATTTCACCTTGTTCATTCAGCTTGTTCTGAAACACCCATTTAGTACCAATCACATTTTTGTCTTTAGGTTTGGGAACCAATATCCACGTGTCATTCTTTTCAATTTGTGTTAGCTCTTCCTTCATAGCTTCCATCTAGTGTTCGTCTTGGTAGGATTCAGTGACATTTTTAGGTTCAATCTTGGAAATAAAGCAATACTCTTCTACAATCTTTCTTCTAGTTTGTACTCCTTTATTCTTATCTCCTATAATTTGGCTTTCAAAATGGTTTAACTTTACATACCTTGGATTTTTGGAATTTTCTTGAACTTCTGATTCTTTTGATCTTCCATCTGCACTTGCACTTGTCTCTACTTCCTAACTTACTCGATTTACCAGAACGAATTGAGGTTGCTTTACTGGAACAACTGGAACATATGGCACAATTTGAAGTTGATTCTATGTTTGAAAATTCTTCCCTTTGTTTGTGTTGTCCTCATCTGAATCATATCCACAATATCTGGATGATTTGACAAAGTCCTCATCAACTCTAACATTTGCACTCTCAACCATCTTTCTCAATCTTCTGTTATAGCATCGGTAGGCCTTGCTTTTAGTAGAGTAACCTAAAAATATTCCTTCATCACTTCTTGCATCAAACATTCCTATATCATCATCTCTCTTGATATAACATTTGCTTCCAAAGTTCTTGAAATACTTAACAGTAGGCTTGTAACCAAACCATAGCTCAAAAGGGGTCTTACCAAAATTTCCATTAACATTTACCCAATTTAAAGTGTACACAATAGTGCTTATAGGTTTACTCCAATAGCTTTGGGGAACATTTCCTTCTATCATCATTATTCTAGTAGCATCCAAAATTGTTCTATTATTTCTTTCTACAACTCCATTGTGTTGAGGGGTTCGGGGAGAAGATAAATTTCTTCTGATTCCATGTTCTTCACAAAAAGAGTTGACCTCCCTAGAGGTGAACTCACCACCTCTGTCAGATCTCAAATACTTGATTTTCAAACCTTTCTCATTTTTTCCATAGGCTTGAAACTTTTGAACTTTCCAATGCTTCACATTTTTCTCTTAAGAAGGAAACCCATATCATTCTAGAGTAATCATCAATAATTAACATAAATTACCTTTATCCATGAATACTTCTGACTCTGGAGGGATCACAAAGGTCAGTATGTCGCAGCTCCAACAAGTCATTTGAATGAAACTATTTGCTTCGGAAGGAGACTCTAGTCTATTTACCCATCTGACATTCCTTACAAATTATGTTAGCTGGCCTCACTAACTTAGGTAGATCTCTTACTGCTTGAGTGGAACTTACTTTGACAATGTTATCAAAATTTAAATGACACAACCTTCTATGCCATAACTAGATTTCATCTATTTCAGAAATTAGACAACTCCCACTAGCAGTATTCAAGTGAAAAATATTACCTTTTGTCTGTTTACCTGTAGCAATCATATTTCTAGTACTTCCACGTATCTTGCATCTTCCATCTTTGAATTGCAGATCATATCCTTTTCGCACCATCTGTCCAACACTTAAAAGATTGTGCTTCAAGCCTTCAACATAAAGAACATCATCAGTGTTATCCTTACCACCAAGATAAATAGAACCTCTACCATGAATCACACCAACATTTTTGTCTCCAAATCTTACAATACCACCATCATACTTCTCTAGACTTACAAATTTGTTTTTATCACTAGTCATATGATGTGAGCATCCACTGTAAATAACCTGCTCATCCTTTTCTTCAACTCGGGCTACAAGAGCTTTCTCATCTTTAGTAGATTCAGTAGCCACATGACTATTTTCAACGGTAGCAATGAAAACCAATTCATCTTCATTTCCATTATCCTTATCAGACTCATCATCAGTCACTCCTTCAGCAAAGTAACATTTCTTTTGGAATTTAGACTTGTTAGGCTTAGTTTTAGGAACTTTTTCAGTACATCTTGATGCAAAATGACCTATTTTACTACATGAAAAATACTTAATATGTAACATTCCTTCATACTTACCTTTTCCTCTGCCTTCTTTCTTTACAATCAGTGCTTCCAATTCTTCTACCTCTCTTTCTTTATCTTCAAGCTATTTTAGTTCTTCATCATACTTGGATATCTTTTTGGAACATTCTCCCAGACCATATATTTTCTTATTACTTTAGGATACAGTAGCCTTGAATGCTGATTTAGTTTTTAGAATAGATTCACCAAATTCACTTAATTCAAAAGCAACAAGCTTACCAACTAGGGTGTCTCTTGACATCTTTGTTACTGATCTGAGCTCTTCAATGGCATGAGCCTTCACTTTGTAGGAGGGGGGAAAGTATTTGAGTATCTTAGCCACAATTTCATCCTCATCTAGAGAACCATTGACACATGTGATACCCATCACTATTTCATTTACTCTTTGCATAAAAGAAGTGATATTTTCATCTTCACCCATATTCAAATTCTCATACTTTCCTTTTAAACTATGTAGCTTAGCCATCTTCACCTATGCATCTCCTTCATACAAATTTTACAGCTTCATCCAAATCTCATGAGTTGCTTGCAGTCCTACCACATTAGCCATCTCCGAATTTGTTAGAGTACTCACCAAAGCTTCAATAGCCCTGTTGATGGTGTTTTCTGTACAACAACAACTCAGACAAAATGCAATATTCTATCTCTCTTGAAAGGTAATCCTCAATAATAAATTACTGAAAATCACCCCAAGGTCTCTCGGGTGTTAGGTCATAACAATGCATAGAACAACTCAGATAATTATGTGAAAATGCTGGTAATCACAAAGGGACCTTACTACAAGCAAACTAGATTTTTCAACTTATCAGATCTAACAATATGATGATCTTCAAACCCTAAATCTAACTGAATAATAAAGAAATAGCAAAAGATAAGGGTGCAAGGAAGTGATAAGATTTAAACTTTTGAGAGGACAAACAATGTAAATAACATATATTTGAAATTGACCTATCTCAAATAACCGATTCTCATTCTGACCCACAAAGCAATCTCACAAGAACGGTGCAATCTTCTGAGGAATACATATTTTCAAATCATAGACATGTATCTACAATCGAACTTAAGCACATTGAATATACGATCCAAGTTGACTTCACCAGCCTACTACAATCAAATAGTTACTGGGAGTATAGACCAGAGATAGCTACAAACATTCCAAATATGAAATCATAAAAATCATTTGTCAAACTAAAAACTAATTTATTTTTGAATGCTAAACCCTAAGTCTTAAAGCAATTTAAGAGATAGAACAAAGGAACCATGCAAGATGGAATAACACAAGAGATTGCACCAGGAAAACCACAATGTCTTCAATTGTATTAATCACCCAAAATGCTACAACAATTCAACTATTCTGATACAATATTTGCTTCAAGGAAAATCAAAATTCTAACTCTTGCTTTTAATTTCTAATATCTTCTTGCTAATGTCTAACCCTTTACAATGAGGCAAGAATGCCTATTAATAGCAAATCCCCTCAAAACATGTCGGCCCAGCCAAACATTTACAAAATAAAATAAAAACCGCCAAAATGGGTCAGCCAAGGAAAAACGAACTAAGGCACACATTAAATGCCATCATCCAGGTCGGCTCTGACACAGTCCCCAAGGAAGTCCGGTCCAATGCATGCCCTATGATAATAGGGAAGCACAAATCTTGAAACGAGCATTAACTGCTACCCCCTTTTATCCTTTTTCTGTCCAGATGACCCTTGAACCTTCAAAAATACTCCATCCAGCTCAGCAACAGGTGGCAATGGAAAGACCTTGAGATGACATTTAATTGAGCCTATTTCTTCCTTGGACTGCTCAACAGTCTTGTTCCAATCTTCCTTACTGGCCAAATATTTATCTGTCACCGCCATGTAGGTAGCTGCATCATCAAGTAGGTGGCTGGTGACAGATCCATCAGAATCTGGGGCATAAATTTCATGCCACCATTCCTTCAATTGCTCCAAGCTCAGATATTTGGGAGCTATCTTCTTCCTCCCTATCATTATCTCAAAGAAGGCGATGCATCCGTCATAGACTACAGTGAGCTCACCTTCAATTGATTTCTTTCATTTTAGTATCTTCTTTTGAGCCTTCTGCCTGAGTTGCAGTGCCTCGAACCATTCCCACAGCTCATCCAATCTGGAGGAAGGAAGGATTCCATCCTTAGCTAATTGCTCCTTGCCATGCCCCAGGATAACCCTCGATTTATGCAATAGGAGGTCCACATCATCCCTATCCTGAGACAGGATATGCTCTAATAGTTCCTTAGCCCGGACTGCATCCTTTCCCACAGATAGGATTTCCTTAATAGCATCATCCCCTTTGGTCTGGACATCCATCAGCTAATCTATTGCCGCTTGGGCTGAAGCTTTCAATTTCTCAATCCCGGAGATTGTTTCCTTAGGTAGAAAACTCGGAGTAGCAGAAGAAGAAGGGTGGAGAGACTGCAGAGGCTTCATTACCTCTTCCAAACATTTCCTTAATCTTTCATTTTCTCTCTTCAGCTCCCATTTGGTCTGAGTCTCCCTCTTTAATCTGTCGACAATGACTGCACTAGACCCCTCAAATTCCTCAATATCCTGCTCTAGGGAGGCCGGCCCAAGGTTGATAGTCTGTAAATTATAATCCTGGCCTGAAACATCATCCCTCATCTTACCTGCGGCAGAAGTGGCAACATGGACAACCCGGTTATTCACTTCATCCCTTTCCACCCAGGAGATGACCTTTGCAGCCTTCTTCTTCTTTCCCTTACCAATCTTAGACAGCATCTCATCCCAGTCCAAAGGAGTATCTTCAACAATCACCTACTTTTTCCGTGCAAGTTCCTTCTCCAACCAATCCGGGGCTACAGGGTCAGTCTGGATTTCTTCTACTCCTATTTCTCCCGGTTCCTCTGTCACCTTCTCCTCTTCTGTGGTTGCCCTATCATCTTCCTTTTCCGGAAGCTGTTCACCTTGATCGGCCCCTTCAAGCCCTAACTCTAGAAGCACCGGTGATGGAGTCCTAGTAGGGATACTTTCCTCTGGCTCAGGTGATCCGCGGCCTCTGCCACTTTCCGGGGAGTCCTCATACTGTACCAAAGGAGAAGTGTACCTTTCCTCTTCTTCAGCCTCCAGCCCTGCTGCTTCACCGAAGAGTGCTCCTTCCTTGAATGGCTCTGCCTCCCCGCTAGTTTCATGTTCACCAGGATTTTCTGGCTCAAGTATGCTCGGTGGAGGAGAAACAGACCTAGATGGCTTTTCAACTGGCAGCTTTGGGGAAGAGCCCTTCTGTTGTGCAGCATCTTTGGGAGAGGGAGTTCTTGATTTCATCGTGTATACTTTTGTCTTCTCCCCTCCGGAACTCTCCACATCAACAATGGGAGGTTCATCACTTGAAGTAGCCTGACTTTTCTTCGTTGTCCTTGTTGTCCTGGCCTTCTTTGGCGGTGGAGGAGCATCTTCCTTTTCCGCTTTCTCCATCTCCTCATCAGAGGATTTGCTGATTGTTAGAGTCTTCCATCTTCTCTTTCCCTTAGGCTTCCTCTTCGTTTCAGGCTCACCTCCCTTAGGACCTCTGACTTTGATTTTGAATGGTGAGGTCTTCACAGACTTCCCTTTGGGGTCATCTTCCCCGAATTCCTCAGAAGTTGACATGGGATTGAGATTTCCCATCAAGTCAAAAGTACAAGTCACCTTTGCACTTTCCAATTCCCAAATCTTATGTTTCACCCAAGAAAGAGTGAACTTCATCACAAGAGCCATTAAGTCCTCCAATTCTGTAATCTCGTCCTCATTCCAATTGATATCCCCGACTGGCCTGTCCTTTATGGCTTCATAGGCATGGTCCTGAACCAGTTTTCCGTCATCCTCCAGTTGGTCCAGAATCAACTTAACATTGTACTGCCTAATGGCCTCCACAGGTAACCTAGAATATCTTTTCTTCCTCGCCTCAAGGTCATCTTTGATACTGACCCAATAGTCTTCCAAGTCATCTTTGTGCCTATACTCCCAGGTAGCCTTCCTCTGAGCCTCTCCATTTATATCAAAATTCATTCTTTTCGAATGAAAGGAGAAACCATAAGCTGCCAGCTCCTCCCCTGCAGTGTGAGCTGATTGGATAGACGGGCACATTTCTCCTACACCAATCCCAAGAGGGAAGTCTCCTCCGAAGCCCATTTGTGCTTCTCCTTCTTCACTACCGCATCAAATTCACAGACCTGCCTTACAACTTCCAGTAGCATAATATGGTCAGTGGGATACCGAGGCAATCTGTAAGGAGCAACTAGGCATCCATCAATCCTGAGGTAAGTGAATGTAGGGAACTGGATGAACCATGCTCCGTAGTTCTTGATTAGTCCTTTAGCTCCATCGGATAATCTGATGTGCTCAGCATTCTAGAGTGTCCGGGTGATATGCATTGTAAATGCATCATTATCTCTCTTGTAATCCTTGTGCCCGAGATGCAACTCTGGATACACCTCATAAATTATATCCTGTCCAACTGTTCCCCTCGGATTTAGGCCCTTGTATGGATAGGAGATGGCTAACACATATACTACATACGAGGACATAGTGAATTTCTTTGCCTCTAGGACATTCCTCAATTTCCTATCAATCTCAGCACTGATGAGCCCTACCCAGTGATAATTGGTCCCTTGACTAATCTTAGTGATCACATGGACCATCCAACTCTCCAATACCCCTGCACCTCTAAATCCGGCCACCCTGCTCAGAAGTGTGATGGCATCATATACCTCTGACCTAAATTTTACCCTGTGCAGCTGCTTGGGCAACTTCGAATGATGGGATTTTGGCTTTTCTATCCACGAGTTGATTATCTGCTGAGCCTTGACTGGCTCATTCTCATAGTAGGTCCTGACAGTGTCAATATTCAAGGCACACACTGAAGGAAGGTTCGGCATGCTGAAAGCTTGCGCAATAGAGGCCGGACTGAAGTTGGCCAAGACTCTCCCCTCAGTGTTGACCACTTTGTGTGTATCAAAATCATATTTTCGGGCGCACTCCAAGATTAACTCATAACACTGCACTGCCGGAGGGAACCCTGCCACATGTACCAATCCGGAATTCATCATCCCCTGCCTCAGGGCTGACTAATATTTCTCGGCCATTCTTTGTTTGAACTCCTCATACCGCCAAGCACCAACATTAGTATCTGATACCTCGGCCCACACAAAAGACACTTTGCTCTCAAGAAGCGGGTTATTCATGTCCAATCATAGTCGTTCTGTCTCAGAGATGGATGAAGCCCCTGTGCCACCCTTGGACTTTCCAGCAACTGCCTTGCTTGATTCAGCCTGCATGTCCAAAAATCATCGTTAGTATTCAATTATTACTCATAGTCCAATCCGAAAGGTGAGCACAAAATCATATAAATCAATCAAAATCCATTTCCAAATGCTAATCCTTCGAGATCCAGAGAAATCAGATAGTCCAGGAAAATCATGCAAACCGAGAAAATACCGTCGGGGCAAAATTTCAGAGAAATCCGACCCAGACGGATTCCTGCTGCCAAAGCATCATTAGTCAAATAAACCATTAGTGCAGATGGAAAAAAAAATGATAATCATTGAATTCACTTATTGGCAACAAGAAATAAGCATTAAACGACTGTTCCATTAATCCTATCACCGAAACATTTGAAAAGACACGACCAAACAGAAAATCCAGAAAAATCTGGATGGAACAGATTTTCACAGATGACTTAAAATGCTCCGTAAAAGATCCCAGTACGCGGAACAAACTCAAACCGAGAAAATCTAGAAGCAAGGAAATTCCGTGACGACCTCGGAAACCCGAGAAAATGACAAAACACGACCCAAAACCCAAACGACCACGGGATCCTACCCACCTAAGCTCGAATGTTCTCAGAACTGACGATAATCAATGAAATTCAGAGCGCAAAGGACCCCAAAGTCTCGGAAACTTGCAAAGGACAAATTCCTATATTAAAATGATGATGCCCTAAATCGAAAATCTCCGCCATTAAAACTAGAGCAAGCTTTAGGGTCTAAGAATCAGCTAAGGATTTACCTAAAGCACTCGAATCTTAGGGAAGTCAACAAGATGCAAGGACAAAACCATTCAAAACAAATGAGATGTTCGTTCTGGGCCCAAACACCGAAGACAAACCCCAACCTCGCACGATATGGCAGATTCTGCACTAAAAGAACAAGCAACCAAGCCTAGAACTCTGTTTAAAGGAGACATACTCAACCTCACAGATAAATAGCGCCCATAGGGCACGTGAAACAGGGTTCTACAATGAAAACGAGTCAAACCCCGATTCTATAAATATGAAATCAAATCAATCAAGGGCCGACCCAAATCTAATAATACCCAATGCAACACCCTCAATCACCATACAAGCAAAACGAAAGGGAAACGACTACATACCATGGATTGAAGCGGAAGAAGCTCGAGCTTGAAAAGGAGACCTTCACAGCAAACACGTCCAAGCAACGAAAACACCAACACCGGCACTCAAACAATCCTCACGCAAACAAATTAAGATCGATTCTCAAATCTTCAAACCGAAAATCCCAATCGCCAGAGCAGTCAGCAAGGGAGAAAATGAAGTTAGAATGTTGTTAAAAATGCCCTAAATCCGCCCTTATACCCACCTGAGTGAAGGTACCTCAACCATTAATGCGCGATAAGACGTTTCTGACAAGTCCGAAAACCCGAGCTCAAAGCAGAATTTCGGAAAATCCCAGAATGCGCGGAGACACAGATTTCGCGGAAATTCAGAAACCGGGGAAATGAGGAAGATCGGGACTTTGGCAGAATCCAGGAAAATCCGCCAGGACCGGAAAATCCCGAAGTATGGCAGAAACCCAGAATCGGAGAATCCTGCCAGAAGCGACCAAGGAACCTGGGCCCGGGAAAATCCGCCATCGCTGGAAAATCCCGGATCCAGGTGAAAACCCAGACTTAGCCAAAAACTCATTTTCAATCAATTCAAACCTCAAAGCTAGGTCAAAGCCAGCAAGACTAACATGTCAAGACCCTAAAATGATAAATCCAATAAAACCAAAGGTCAAAGACACCAAAGAGAGGGTCCCTACTCCAAGTGGGGCATGTGTGCAAAAACTGCACAACAAGCCCTAATATTGTTTTCAACATCTTTGATCTCATCAGTAGTGGAGGGACCATTCTAAGGAATAACATATGTATCTTTTGTAATCTTCCAATATGCTTCACCAATACACCTTAGGTGACATTGCATCCTAATTTTCCACAGTAAGTAGTTAGTTCCATCAAATCTTGGACTGTCCTTCTTGAATTTTTCCATCTTGGATCACCTCAAGCTTTTAGACTTCTTTAGAGGAACCTACTTTGATACCAATGGTTGGAAAAATAAGGACATACAACTAAGAGGGGGGGTGAATTGGTTGTCTCAGAATAATAAACTTTCCAAACACTTAATCTTAGATCTGATGAATAACCAATTAACCATAAACAATTAACACATCAGAGAGATAGAGAACACCAAGATTTTTATGTGGAAACCTTGTTAGGGGAAAAACCACAGTGGATGTTAGTCCACAAGATTATACCTTGTTAAAAGAATAATGAAATTAATAATGGGGAATACACATGCATTTAGTCACACTGCCTAGAGCTCACTGCTCAATTATAGAAGGGGCTCACTGCCCAACAATACATAATAGGATTAAAATCCAGAGGGTATGAATTGAGAAAATAGCTTATGCACAACCCTGATTATAGTTTCAATTAAGAACAAAAAATTCCTTCACAAAATACTTTACTTCGTTCGATCTTATTCACACTCTACTCTGCAATTGAATGATATTCACACATACACACATAAGAGTGCACTTATCACACAAATCATCTTCTCAACACACTACACCAATGAAACAATCACTCTTATATATACGCTATATAAAATTTCATCAACTTTAGTCAGCCAGGAAAATAAAACATATTTTCAATGTCGGCCTAAATTTACAAATAATTTTTTAATGTAAATCCACCAAGGTCGGCCACAACATAGTGAAGACCCAAATTAATATCTCCAATAAAAATACTTCAATTAATTTCACCTCGAAGATCCACAACATGCTACCATCAAACATGTCGGCCAAGAACAAGAAAAAAACCAAACATGTGCAAGAAAAGATCCTCGACCACGAGCACATCAATCAATGTGGATGTACCACAAAGATAGAGCATGATCTAGAAACATCCAAGAGCACCAAGAAACAATAGAGAAACATCTACAACAACTGATATTTCTAGAATCACACAAACTTCACCTAGGAACACTGACAGAGACCATAGAAACACTGTCAGACACAACATGATCAAATATTTATTCAGATCTCTGAAACTTCTGGTAGATGATCTAGATACTCTTAAGAATAAACCCTTTAGTCCACAACAGCTGAACTTCAATGTAAAGAACAAGATGCCTTCATGACCTGCACAGTTCCACTAGGAACCTAGAACACTTTTTTTTACAATTTTCTCAATATCCTCGACATATACAACCTCTAATACACCAAATGCTAATAGTGTTAACATCAATGACAACCACATATTAGTAACATATCCACAACATCCAAAAATTTATCCCTCTGCATGAGCCAACTGGTCTTGTAACTCCTAGTTTTTTCTAATGTAGTCTAACAACCAGGTTGGGATCCAGGGATTGGAACTTTGCAAGTTCCTCTTGGAGTCTAGCCTTTTCTGCTTGTGCTTGTTGAGATATTCATGCAATTTTAGCATCCATAGATTTTTATTTTTTCAGTATGACTTCCATCCTTTCCTTAATGTTCTTGAGCTCCTCTTCCTTTTTCTTCAATTGGCGACTATGCTTGAGAAAGTCAGTAATCACCACTCGCGGTGTTTCCTCCATCAAATCAACTTTGTCTTGTGGTCGGGCTGCACATAAATCAATCCCTACAACATGGATCATATAATCCTCAGTTTGCATCTCCCCTTGTGGTTTGATGGTGTTCAAATTCATGGTTGTAAAATGCAACGAACCTCAAACTTCATTGAAATGGGTCTGCATGTATGGCTTAGTAGGCTTCACCACATCCTTTTTTTTCTCTTTTGGACCCTGATAGCACGTGCCACTTAGTTCTATCACTTTTCCCCATAAATTCTATTGGAGATTTAATTAATTCACTGATGAAGGGTGCACCAGGAGGAAGAGAAAAATGGAATGAGAGAGTTGTGGTCCCAGATGATGTCTTCTTTGGTAGAGAGACCATTAATGGGGAGAATGGGGTAATGCTAGGCCAAGGTCTAGTTTGGGAAGTGGCAGAGGCACTCATAGGGATTGGTGGCAGTAGCGAAGATGCAAAGGATACCATTTGCTAGGCGATGTGAGTTGGAGCTAATATAGTGGGAGTAAAAGGATTTTCCATGATGGGTTCAAATTGGGCTCCAAAAAAAGGTGGAACAGACCATGGGGGAGTAAAAGCTACTTGCCCAATTTGGGAGAATTGAGAGAAACCTCGCACGGGAGTGGAAGCTGAAAAGGGAAGGCCAATGCTTGAAGTAATGGGAGACATAGAGTTAGTAGGGGGAACCAAAAATTGTGAAGCAAGAAGAGGGGGAGAGAAAGATACCTAAGGTGCAGAGGACTCCAATCCTTGGCTTGTTGCAAGCTCTTGAGAGCCTTCTCCAAAATTTGCATCTATGCGTGACCTCTTATTAGTTGGAGAATTGCCCATCTCTACAATATTTGGAGGTTTTTGGGCTACTTTGGGCCTCTTCGCATCCCATGCACATGGTAGTGAGGTCTTCAACTATGATGCAGTTAGTTGTGTGCTTAGTGGAGCTTCGTTGGGTTGTTTCGCCACTTTTCCAATTCTTTGTTGTTCGTCCTTTTTCTCCTCTTTTCTCTTCACTATTTCCCTTGCTTCCTATGGATCTCAATCATCATCATCTCTTGCATCAGTATCCTCATGCCCTCTATTCCATTTATCATCAAATTTTTCACCCTTTTCTACCTCCTGGAACATGGCATCAAGGCATTTAGTCTCCTAATGATAAATCCAGAAGTGTGCAATTTTTTCCATACTCCACTGCCATTACTTGATCAATTGATTATGAAGGGTGACCCCCCTTTTAAGCTTATCATCAGGCTTCTCCAAAGGAAAATAGAAAGAGAGCCATGGAAACCTCCTATCATCAATAGGAACATAGGCCAGGTCCACAAATAGATCATCCCAGTCTATAGACTGCGGATTCAGTTGAGCTTCCCAGTAAGGCCAAGAGTTGTGAGTCACTTTAATGTTCAACTTCGCTACGTCATTATCAAAATTATAATTCCATTTGTCACAAATTAATACCAACCCCAAATGATCCAACTTTTCCTCTAGTAGAGCATGTGTCTACTTCTTTAACATTATTAGCCCACTGAAGGTCAAAGGGAATTTGAGAAAAACCTTTCTGCTTCTTTCCTGCACAAAATTTGATGTCAATTATCACTAGTTTTTGAAACACCTCAAGGGACAACACCCTATATATGATGCATATCAGGAGCTGAAATGGTTCCTCAATAAAACCATGCAGCCTAACAAAAGTGAAATCCTCTCCAAGGAACTAGTCGCCAGGAGGAGTAAAATTCTGCGTCCATCTAGTTTGCTTAGTGGAAAGCTAATAGCCCTCACCATCCTTACTAAAATCCTTCAAAATAAAAGCCAGGAAATGCTCAAAAAATGCATAGTAATTATAAGTTGCAGAAAGGATGGGAGTCCACACAGAAACCAACCTTCTAACTCTTTTTTCATCAAACATAGCCAAATTCATATGGTTTCTAAAGAAGTTGGGGTTCTGGTGCAAACACATGTGAACAAGGAGAGAAACAAACCTAAACCTATGCTATGTGTTGTATTCCTTGATTTGGTTCAGTATCTCCCAAACAATGACTTCGGTGAAGTCATACCAAAATAAAGAATGTTGTTTTCTCAACTAAAAACCTAGACCCATTTGAAACTTCAAAATGTCCCTATCACTATCCATGCCACAAACAAAATCCATCATAGAGAAGGCATCCTGTAAGTCTAAGTTAAAAACATTGTGTGTAAACAAAAACTATGGTGGATTTGCTACAACTTCCTAGGCCTTTTTATTTCTCTGTTATAAAAGTCTAGGGAAAATTTTCTGGTCCTCCAGAAATCCTCTTCGCTTTCTACAATGAATGTCTCCATTTTTTCTGCTCTAGAGCCCTTTCTAGTAGGGATGCATAGAATATTTCTAATAGCATCCACACTGATCACAACCCTCCATTTCACACCTTCTATGGCGCCAGAATCTAGGTTGAAATGTTAAGCACACTAGTGCACTAATTCTGGGCAGTGATTCACAAAAGGAACCATATACTATGGAAGACCGCAAAACCACAATTTGTATGCCAAGGACTCCTAGTTACTGGTCTTTTTCATCCTCTAGCAGGTGCCTTCCATAAGACTCTTAGGTTTGGTTCTAAGAATAGGTTCATGAATGTTATCCCATTCTTCCACTATCAAGGTCTGGTTCCTATGAGTTTTCTTGTCTATGGCCCACGTGTGAGGCCACTTTGGCTTCACTGGTATCCCAAGAAAAGAATAAGAGGTGTCATAAAAAATATTGGTCATTGGCACTGCTAACATGATATCAAATAAGCTTTGTACTGCCTCACCTTGTGCTTCCATTTGAGGATTTTGGGATATTCTAGGAATTTGTAAACTTTACAAACACTCCACTTTTCTGCAACTCACTCGGGTTCTTTAGCAAACTGTGCACTTAAATCCCTTTTTAATGAACAATGTACCCAAACAAAAATCTTCATAGTGTTTTTCTTCTACATGCAACACTTAGCTTTTCCTTATTTAGGAGTTGGAAACAATAGTAGTTTCAAGCAATAAATTCAACATGTACCTTTGGCTCTTTCGTGCATGCAAAATGAATTCCCACTCCTTTCCAAAAGACAATAGTTCATAATGACAATTAATCATCATGAGCTACAGTACCATCCCTTGGGAAATTGAGCCACAAATTGAAGGATTATGAGACCATTCGCATGATCCTCAATTAATAACTTGAAAAGAATGATTAAGCAAGAAGGTGTAATAATTACATGAAAACATTTGAGTTCATCCTTGGAGACCAGAAAATCTCTCACAGTGTGACACCTAGCACTTGACTGTGTGAATCATTACTTGCGCCTTCCACTGGTTTAAGTTGATTAATTACTTCTTCTTAACTTGCATGCAAAAATTTGTACATAGAAAATGCAACTTGGTGAGATTTTTGAGTTTTCTCTTGGTGTGATTTTCAAGTTAATACCCGATCAACATCATGATTATCACACGCATTGTATCTTGGCTACTTCTATAAATAGACCTAGGGAAATCAATAGAATGTGAATTTGCTAATTGGGAAGAATTTACATTTGGTAATTGGGGAGAATTTTCATTTGGTAATTGGGGCTAGAGATAGGCGCAATGAATACTCCAATTAGGATAACTAGCAATAGGTCATAGGAAACTTTTTTAGGTGAAATTTCTAGCATATGTTTAAAGTGCATAGCCAAGAACAAGCACTCTCTGGCAATAATTTTGATGAAATGGGTACTGGGGAGGGATTGCATAGAATATGAGGATAAGTATAGAGTAAATACTGACATTTTCTCTCACTTTGTTGCCTCTTTTCTTGACATATAGGTTCCCAAGCAGATGGTACTATGAATCACCATAGAAATATTCCCAAAGTGCTACTTTGGAGGCCTTGGCGAAGTTGTGACAAATGCAGTGTATAGCCTTGGTCTCCCCACATCAAGTTATCTTCGCTGACACATTGAAGAGGATGCATTGGTGTTGTGGGTACCATTCCTTGGAAAAATTTGCATTATGACGATTGGAGAGCACCGCCAGAGAGTTTCTCATTACTGTGATACTACAACATAGTACTTTTCTACAACATGGAGTGGTACAAAAACTTCAAAAAGCTGATGTTTCATCCACCACTTTCCATTGTTGTCATTGATGCTCCTACTGCTACTTTAGAGGTTGTTGATGTGGTTGTTCCTAATGTTGATGTTGCCCTAGTTTAAGAATGAACTTTTTTCTCCTTTTTTTGTATATATGCCTTGGAAGGCTTTTAATACATATATACTCAAATTTAATTTTCTTAGTATATATATATACTTGAAAAGTATGGCCTAAGAGCCATTTTGCATTGTAATGTTCCAAAGCATATATTACCATATAATGAATATAAAGCTCCTTCTATCAATTTTTTGTCTCTCTTGCTTTCCTCTACTTCTTGTATTATGGGATTCATTTAATAAAGACCAAGCCAAAAAACACAAAGATAATTTACATAATTACATATTTACACTAGTAAAAAATTTATTAATGAAGCTAATTAAACAATTTGAGGTGCATTCCATTGACTGGGATTCCCAATGCTTTTTTCTCCATATTTTCCAATTCAAATAAATTATGTTGCATTAAATAATGTGAAAAGGGCCTTCCCATAGGCTATCAAACTTTCTGTGTAGGCTAGGCTTCACAGTTCTTTCATTGAACTTTAGCATCAAGTCTCCACATTTAAAGCCCTGGTCGGAGGTCTTCTTGTCAAAACACCTCTTAACCACTTGTTGGTGGTTAGACATGGCCGTTAGGGCTTTTCCTCTTTTCTCCTACACCTCTAGCAACTCATCCAACCATACCTCCATGGCTCCATTCTACTCAACCTCTAGAGATTTGAGCAACTATAGTGCGGGAATTTCTATGGAGATGGAAAATAGCGCTTCCTTCTTGTATACCAACTTGTAAGGTGAAGTCTTTAGGAGTTTCTTGGGGTTATTTGGTCTACCTAGAGCACTTCTCAAAGGTTCTTATGCCACTCTTTTTGATACTCTAACCCAATCCTTTTGATGAGTCAGACCAAATTTTATTAGTCGACTTGGCTAGGACATTTCCCTGTGGGTAGTAGTTTGAAGGTGTCTTTAGGAATATGTCATGTTGAAGTATGAATTGGTATATTGTTGAACCCAAGAAGGATTTTTCATTATAAGAGATGATGGTCTTTGGGGGGCCGAACCTTGTTACCAGCTCTTCAATAAAGTCCACAATCTCCACCTCTATCACATTCTTCAGGGGCATGGCCTCAATCCATCTAGTAAAGTAGTATGTAGCTATGAGGATCCATTTATGTCCAGTGTTGGAAGTGAGATTAATCATCCCAATGAAATACAATCCCCACTATGCGAAAGGTTCTTCAACCACTATAGAGTTCATAGGAATTGCGGAGTTTTTCCTTCTTCCTATGGAGAATTGGCATCTTTTGTAGGATTTAACTAGAGAGTGTGAGTCATTGAACAATGTAGGCTAGAAGTACCTAGCACACATAATTTTTATGGTGGTGGTTTTTGCAGATAAGTTTCTGGCCACAGGACTATTGTGAAAAATGTCTAAAATTATTTTAGCTTGTTCTAAGGTGACTCACCACAACAGAACACCATTATATTTCCTTTTGAAAATAACTCCTTTGATGAGTGCATATCCTCTATTCTACAATCTATAGAATCTTCTCTTCTAGGAGGGGAGGCCTGTCGGATATTTTCTAGTCTACATAAATCTCATTCTATCTACCAACTAGTAGCCTTCGAACTAAGATTCATTCATCAAAACTAGATTAGGTTGTTCCTCCTTAGCTACTACTTCTTCGTCATGTGTCAGATACTCGTACAATCCTCTTCCCTGCACACTCTTCGTGGGTCTAACCTCAATGTCATATTTGAGGATTTTAGTAATCCAATTGGCTGCTTTTTCAGTGATTTCTCCTTCCATAATGTACTCATGCACACTAGAATGTGTGACATATTCAAACATCTTGTTACAAGATATCAGGTGTCATAACTTCTTGAGCCCCTTAACAATGGTGAATGCTTTCCTTTCAATGAATTTATAGTTCATTTCATAATCCTTTAAGGTCTAGGAGTGGAATTCTATTGGCTGTTCTCATTTTCCTTCATCATCCTTTTGGGTCAGAACAATAGCAATATTGGATTTTCTACTGAACACATACATTATGAAGTCATTTTATAGGTTTGGGTTTACTAGAACAAGAGCTAAAGAAATAGCATCTTTAACCTTCTCAAAGGATTCTCTAGCCTCTTTTGTCCATTTGAACAATTGATCCTTCTTAAGCATCACGGTAATAGGTCTAATTAATCCTACAAAATCATAAATGAATTTTCATATGAAATTTACCTTTCCTAGGAAGAACTAAATTCCCTTCTTGTTGACTGGTAGGGGAAGCTCCCTAATTTCCTTCACCTACTCTACGTCAATTGCAATTCCATCTTTTGACACCACATGTCCCAATAGTTTTCCTTGCAAAACTTTGAAAACACATTTTTTGGGGTTCAAGGATATCTCGAACTCCTATAATTTTTTAAAAATCATTTATAGATTATCAAAATGATCATCCTTATGCTCAGAGAATACCATAAGATCATACAGGTAAATTAAGATAATCTTATGGATCAATTCCTTGAAAGAAATATCCATCTCCTGTTGGAAGGTAAGTCCCACATTTGAGAGACCGAAGGGCATTTTCGCGTAGGAAAACGTCCCCCACTTGGTAGTGAACATTGTTTTGTGTCAATCCTCCTCTTTTACCCAAATCTAGTTGTAACGGGAGAAGCTGTCCAATAGAGAAAACATTTATGAGCCAGCCACTATTTGCAAGATTGACTCCATGGAGGGAAATAGGTAGTGATCCTTCAGGGATGCTTTGTTTAGATCCCAAAAATCAACACACAAGTACATGTCTCCATTCTTTTCCTGGACAAGAACCATGTTGGACACCCAGGTGTTGTGCTTGATTGAGAAGATGATCTGGGATTGAATTAGCTTTGTTAACTCTTTTGCCGTCAATGCCTCAATCTTTGAATTCATTGGTCTCTACTTCTAGCGGACAAGTTTTTCTCCTTCCGTTAGTTCTATAGAATGTTGGATGATTTCACGATCATATCCCTTGAGGTCATCATACAACCAGGCTACTACTCCATAATTTTCACAAAAATGGATGATTCTTTCTTTAACATGCCTCAGAACATCCTTTCTGACCTTGAGCTTCCTTCCATCCCCAACCTGAAGATTTGTAGTCACTTTTGTCTGCTAAAAAATTCCTCTTGTCATTCCTTGCATCGTCACAATCAAATAGGTTTTTGAGAGTGACCAATCCTTTTGGAAGCTTGTTGGACCTTAGCTGAATAATTTCCCCTTCATAGGCTTCTATGATTTTTCGTTGGAGTTGATCTGCAAACTCTCCAGAGTGTTGAATGAATGAGGTGATGTGTTCATCACTTTCAAACACTTGCCTGATCTGGTCATTATCTACGATTTATAGTTGGAAAATCACTTGCACAGAGTGTATATTATCAATTAGGTATGAAATAGGGTCAAATTGAGATCCTATTGCCGCCATGTGATCTATAGGTACATTCTACTCTTTGAGAACTATTTGGATATTGAAGGCTTCAAAGCTTTCAATTAGGTCCCAAACTATGTCTATAGGATCTCATGTAGACATTCATTGTTATGGAGATTCCTTAGACATGATTGACTACTAGCTTCGAGTCTCCAAACACCATTATTTGTTTAACTCCCATCCACTCCACAAGACTTAGACCTTGCACTAGACCTTCATATTCAACTTCATTGTTCAAACAAGCAAATTGAAAGCGAAAAGACTTGAGGGTATTTTCATTAGATGGGGAAGTCAAACATATCCCAATACCTGTACCAATTTTGCATATTGCTATGTCAAAATGCAACATCCATAGCTCTGAGGCTCGATCACCCTCAAATTCCTTTATGACCTTTAGGATCACTTGATCCTCATCATAGATGACATAGGTTCCCAATCTGGTGGAATGATAATTTCCAAAAGGACCAGTGTCTATAATTTTTTTGAAGAGAACCTCTTCTTGATCAATTTGATCTATGGTCACCTTCTCATCCTCCAGTAGCTTAGTACAATATATTTCCTCTTTGGTGATAGAGGTATGAGTGGCCTCAAAGTTGATCATGAATTCATTTGCTATATGTTCTGAATGCAAAGGTTCATACACTATCTTCATTTTAAATCCATGTTTTGTCCTGAGGATCAAGTGTGACCAATCCAAGGAAAGACATCCACCTATCTTGGAAGTGAACTCCTAGGATAAGCAAAGACCAAACATGGGATGGACATCTATGATCATGGTATCTTGTGGAACTATTATACTAGGGAAGGAGAATAGAGTCAAGGGGAGGTTCTTAATGACACCTACGGTTTCAACCTTATTCCCATCAAGCTACATAACCCCTCTATTTAAAGGTTCATAGCAAAGTCCTAAGGCTTCAGCTATCTACTTGGGCATGATAGTGGTACTAGCACCAGAGTCAATCATAGAATTGTGTAACAAATTCTTACCCATAATGAGAGTCAAGAAGGGTCTCCATTTAGGCTTAACTTTACTTTCAGTAGAAGCTTCCTCTCCATTATTTTTGAGGAATTTTGCTAGAGGTGATGGATCAAGGACCTTTCCCCAGAGTGGTTGCTGGCTCTATGCTTGCATCTTCCAATAGGGCCTTCTGCAACAATGACTTTTGCTTCAGAATAGCTAAGATATCCTAAAGAGATACATTAGTAGAGGATTTCTTCAATTGTTCCACCACATTGAATATTGGAGGATTCAAAGACTTTTGTTCTTTAGCCCTTGTTATAACAATATCCCTTCATGGCTAAAATTGTTGTGCACTTGCGAAGGTACTAGGAGCTTGGTCGGGAACAATTTTGGGTTGTGAGATGATTGGTTCACCCATGAATCTCCTCTTTGAGTGAGTACTATAATCTAATTGCATGTGTGGGGCCTTTGATGTGGACACATCATTTGCGAATGTCACCTCTTCTTCTTCCATCCATGAGAAGAGCGTGTGGTTGGGATCTATATCTATTTCTTGCTCCAAGGAAATTCCTTGCATTTGCACGGTGAATACCGCATTTCCCATTTGTGGAGAGGAAAATACATAACCTCTTGAATCTAACGCCATGCCTTGATTACGTTGTTCTTCCACTCTTTGTTGTAGATTTCCACACAAAAAAATTTGGGGCATATGTGCTTCATTGCATGGGAAGCACCAAGGATTGATATCATCGACGAGATTATTTTTCCCTGATATCATCGACGAGATTATTCTTCATGCGTGAGCCTCCTTAGAACTGGTTCTATTGGTAGGAAGATCTTTTGCCTTGATAATTTTGGTAAGTTGGCTTTGGAGGCATGGACTGGTTCTGCTTGATGGTAGTTATTTTGTTTGAGATGTTCCGCAACAACTCCTTGACATCGCTCATCTCATCTTTTGACAAGTTATATGTAGAAGCAACACTCTGAGGGATGCTCGGATATGCGTACATAGATTGGGGAGGAGAAGATGCACTAGTAGAAGCTATCTCCTGGGTGAGAATTGACAACTCTACAAATATAGGAACAACATGCTGAGGTAGTAACTTTCTAACATCGATCAAATTATTCTCTACCTAAACAACAATGTTATATGCATCTGGCAAGGTGTTCCCGCCAAAGGACTAGATCATCACCGAAATGTCAGTTTTGAGAGACTTCAGATAGAACATGAATGCCAAATCTGCAAGTGGACAGATTGCAGGCTGAATCCTTTGCCAAGTCATGTGAAACTAGGCATTAAAGTCAATCATGGCCTCCTGAGGGGCCTTCTTTATGGTCACCATATGTTGAAATAGACCAATCTCCATTGTTTGAAAACCACTCATAGAAAGGATCTCCAAGTTGATCCTAGGTACCAATAGTATTGGCTACCAAAGTGTGGTACCAATCAAGTGCCTTTCCTTTGAAAGAGGCTACAAGCAATATCAATGCTACATTTTGATTAGTTACACCATGTACCAAACATACGTCTGCCACATCTTGCAGATGTTTGAATGGTGTTTTCGAGCCTTCCCCAGTGAATTGTGGTACAAATTTTAAAGAAGAAGGGATATGAGCCCAAATGAAGGGTGTTATTGGTGTTATAAGAGGGTTTCTAGTGTCCCATGCCACATAATTTCTATTAGCAATCAAAAACATGGCTAGTGGAGGGGTTGGGACATTCATTGGATGGGTTTTTGTCTATACTATTACTAGTGGTGGCACTAGCAGGCTAGGGTTGTTCGTTGTTTGGGATCTAATAATAGGCCTATGGCTCATACACCCACTTTCGAATTAGTTACATTAAAGCGGTCCCACCGGGCATTCCAGCAAAAGAACTGTTGATGCCTAAAATTGCTAGGAAAATAGCCTTATGGGAAACTCGGTTAATGGGGGGACCAATTGTGCTAAATTGAATGACCTTTAGGTTTTTTAAAGAAATAGTCTCCTATAATTGGGGGCTTGGAATGGGAAAATGAAGCAGATATAAAAAAAAAAGTTTAATCTAAGGTGATGCATTAAGAGTTAAGTATGGGCATGGTAAATCTTCCTTTCAGATGAGATTTAAGGTCTCGTTAAATAATCTACATGTTTGGAAATAACAGAAAGTATAGATGAAAAACCTAAAAATCTTATCAAATAACATAACACAACTTCCATACACATTTATTGAACAAGAAGAGTTCAAGACATGATCTAAATCAGAAAATTTATATTGAAATCATAAAAGTCTTGCAGATAAACTGCTAAGTACAAGAAACAACATAGTATAATGTCTTCTTCATTAACTAAGAAATAGAGAGGCCAAACAATATGACACAGTCTGTGAGTCTTAAACCAATAATAAAAAAAATACAAAAGGCCTACAACCTTTTCACTTCTTTATGTAATTTTCAAACCCTCTTTCAAAGAGCCGAAGTAGTATATATAGATCACCCATTGCCAGGGAGCCAAGAATTGAAGAGATTCTAGGCACGACCAATGATGTCTATCGTAATGATTCCCCAAGGCTGTTGCAACCAAAAATAATCCAAAACATAGAATGTAGTCATCTTCAAACAAGATGCACCCCTTTACAAATGGTGACTGTGGTCCTAAAGTGGAAGCAGCAAAATTCCCATGAAGACACATGCTTCCCACCCACATAATTGGTTAGGATACATGGCACAACGACTGGGTTTCATATTCATTCCTACCTTCCTTGTGATCAAATTTCCCATGGAGAATACACGTGGAGAATTCTTCATTTCAAGCGCTAATTGTGGGGTCTGCCAAAAGGTTGCTTGCAGATTGATGAAATGTGGCACACAGGTGAAGTTCTGAGGCAATCAAAGGAGAGAGGGATCTTAAAGGCCCATGATGCTAACACGTGGAAAATGGGTGGGGCACGATAGAGAATCAAGGGAAGAAATCCTTCCAAGGAGCATGCAACAAATACATGGAGCAAGCGGGCAAAGGCACTTTCAAAAGGGGCCTGGAGATATTTAAACACATGAGGCAGGGGCCAGGTCCGATGCAAAAATAAACCATGACCACCCAAAGGGAGCTTAAGTATTTTAATCAACAGCTATAATGCATGTATTTACATATATATGCATATACAATAATGAATATATATATATATATATATATATATGTATATGTATATACGAATCCGTTAATATATGATATTTAATATAACTAAAATGGTGAGGATATGTAAATGCGTGTATACGAATTTGAAAATATTGAATGTTTCTTTTGAGTTGATGAAAATATATATATGTATGTATTATTATTGGTTTGTATTTATATAATTATAAGTATTTATTATGAAATACGAAGTTATGTTAATGAAAGAATATATATATATATATATATTAGTGTCAAAGCTTTTAATAAATAGTAATATATTTGATATATATTATGGGCTGTATATAAGAGTGTGCAGCCATAAGGAAGAGATAGAGTTTAAATAAAAGACTTCCAAACATTATACTTGTTGCGCAATACTTAGAAAACACTTTAAAATGCTACATCAAGTGTATATTGGTGAAAAAAAGGTAAACATGAGTATTAAGCTTTGAAAGGAATAAGTCAAAGCTGGTAAAGTCTGAAAAACCAGCACCATAGTGAAGCAATAATGCACACCCTTTGGAAATGCTAAAGGAATTTAAAATGAACCATCAAGCTTGCAAATACAACACAATAGATATTAGATTCAATCAAAAGTTTATAAGTGATATTTGTAGTGCATTTAAATGTTGACTTGGTCTTGGCGTGGAACAACAAACACCAAAAACACGATAGAAGGTTTTAGGTGGCGCCAAAATATGAAAGCTGCATTGCAAATAGAAGTCTAAATTGTAAACTCTTTCCAACAATGGAAGAAAAAGTAATATGTTGAACAAGTCAAATAGAAGCTGGCATATTATAACTCAATTTGTTGATCTTTTACCATGCATTTCTGGAACACATTCTTGTTGTCTCTATTTTAATTGACCTATTGCTTTGTTTTGATGAGTATTAATTTAAAATTCTGCCACTCATTGAATATAGTTGTTGATTCAAACTTATGAGTTGAGAAGTGTCATTCAACAAAGATTGATTGTAGGCAACTAAGTCTCATATTTTTTGTATAAATAGGGGAGAAGATCACTTCATTAGGGTGCACTATTCACTTGCATTTCGTTGCCTTTTATCTAATTTATTCTTGTTTGAGCTGAGAGTTATCTGTGAGGAGAGTTAAGAGAGTTATTGTGAGAATTTATGTGTGTGGTTTTGGAGAATTACTAAAGAATCTTGGAGTGGACTGAGCTTGGAAGTCAGTTTATTGCATTTGGGATTAGTGTTTTATATAATTTATATGTTTTTGAAAAGATTGAAAGTTGTCTTATGTGATAAAATGCCTTTATTTGCTAGGTTAGGTAAAGACTATGTTTTGGAAGAATATTATTATATTTACATCTTATGATCCTTACTTGAGTGTTTGTACATACTCTGTATTAAGGAGTGATTGTTTTCATTAGTATTATATACTAGGGAAAGAAGAAGCTTAGAATAGCTTATGAAGTATTTGTCTTCAACTTATTGTGTATTCCAAACTATAGAATGTTCATAGATTACCTTGGAATTAGATTATCTAATGGAAGAAGTAACTTGTATTTGATAGTATATTATGCTAGGTAAACCCTAGTGATTAATGAGGGTAGTAATACAAAAAAAATGATGGTATAAGAGACATGCCATTGATAGGTTGTAAATTTATGCAAACTATATTGTTAGTCAACATTTGAACGATCACTTGATTGTTGCTTTACTTAATTATTGATTGGAACCCTAGGTTGATAATAACCTACATGAATGGTAAGATCATTGATTGTTGATTTTATCCTAGGATTATGGTAAACTAAGGAGGAGATTACATATGTGATTAAGTTGATCACTTGAATTTGTGAATTACTATTGATTGGATCCATAGGTGGGAATACCCTAATTAGTTGGATTATTACTTGATTGGTTGTTTTACACTCTTGATGTGAAGTCTTTTTATTGATGAAAATCTACTTTTTGGATAGTATTTTATTGATGTGAATTCACCCTCAATTAGAGTCTTTTATTATTGAGACTATACTTTTGAATGAGTCATTTATTAATATGATTATTCTTTTGATTAAGGTCATTTATTGATAAGATTATACTTTGAGTAAAGGAATTCCTTGTTGAAGGTTACACTTTTAGTTTGAGGTTATTTATTGATACTCCTGAAGGGAGTCATTTAATGTTGAGATAAACCATTGAATGGAGAATTTTATAGTTGGGATTATACCTTTGGTACTAGAGTCATTCAATGATGTGCCATTATGTTATTTTTTTTGGTTACTCGATAAGTAAGATTTACTTGAATTACTTAGTAGGACTATTATAGTCATAGGTTGTTCCTAGGGTTAATGATTACCCAATGGAGGGAATTGCTTATGCATAGTATGTGAATGGTCATTAAAAAAATTGAGCTAGGATAGTGGGTGAATAGATGACACTTTTATATGAAACTTTGGCCAAAGTAGTGTAAGTAGCCACTATTTACATTGTGCTCTAGTATAGACAATTCTAGTTCTGGATTTTCATACTCATAGTTGTAGCTACCATATGATTAGGTTCTAAATTGTAGGACACAACACTAAGCTCGGGAAGGCTATTTTTTATGGGGTTTTACCAACCAATCTCTTTATCGAAAGGTAGGGCCATCTATTAGTTAGATAGATGTACGAGGGACTGAATTTGAGTATGTGATTGCCGAAAAAATGCTTGAGTGATGCTTCTCCTCATTAGTTGGCAATCAAGACTTGCATGGGATTTCCTAGACCATTTGTTACTAGTGCTAATGAAGCTTGAGGAGCTATGTATGTTCTCTTATATCCATTTCTATGGAGGTTGTAATGGAAGAGATGTTATCTTGAGATTGTATATGTCATTATTTTGGAAAGATTGTAATATTCAATTATACATGAAAATGGAAAGTTTGGTATATGTGTTATTTCAGATGTGCATATAGTCTTTGAATTACTTGAGAATTTTTTTTATTGCTATGTGATGGAATCATAAATTACTTCACTTGTATTTAAAATATTGAAAATTATTTGGTGTAGAACAATGGGGTTGTTACATAGATAGTGTAAGGATGTTAAAAAAGAAGTTCAATTCAAATAGAGGACAAACCTCACAAGATAAGGCTAATAAAAAAAAGGGAAACATGAAAAATGAAAATAGATAGGATATTCACACGTAGGTGGAAGAGAAAAGGGTTAATGATGAAGGAAAGACCAAATGCTTACCTAAACCATTAGAGGCCGCCTCCTTCCCTAAAATATCAAACCCTATCCCTTCCTTATCCAAGGACTAGCCTAATTTTTTGTCTAACTCATCTTCTTTCCAAGAAATTTTTAATATTTTGGAGAATGATCAAGAGGTTTTGGATGACCATTATGTTGAACAAGAAAACTGAGAGGGGGGATGAATCAATTGTAGCAAATTTTAATCTTTAAAAACTTTCACCAAAAACTAAACCAATCACAAATTCTTTACTTTGATAATGTGATTAATCATTAAGTGCAAGGGAAAAAAACGAAAAGCAACACACATACACAATCAAACTAGATTTACATGGAAAACACAATAAGGGAAAAACCATGATGAGGATTAGCTCACAATATAAATAATATCAAAATTGATTACAAAGGCTCACTGCCAAAGTACGCTCACTACCAAAATAGGACTCATCGTCCAGATCAGGACTCACTATCCAACAAGGGTTAACCACTTGAAGGGCTCACTGCCACACAGATACAAAGACGATAGAAGAGATATGTTATAGAGAGAATACAATCTTAATGCAAAAAATATTTCCACCATGACTCACTCAACCACTTGCATACATGCATGAATGATAGAGCACACCTTCATCTCACTACATTCAAAAACTCAACAGTTAGATTTTGCACTGATCTACCAAACTCGCATTACATACACATTTTTTCACATCTATCTTGCTTTATTTCTTTGCATAATATCTTTGTAAACTTTTCACCAATAGCTCATCCTATATTTATACCTTCTTCAACTTTGAAACATATCCAAAGTCAGCCATCCATCATTTAAATTCAAATTAGGTCAGTGTCAAAACATTCTAGGGTGGAATTAGAATGAGGCAACCCAAACACATGCTAAGAGAGGACCCAAATAAATTCCAACACACTTCATGAACTTCAAAAGTAGTGTTTAACACAAGATAAACCAAACCAATATAAAACACAAAACAATTAAGCACACACAACCTTAGCATGATCCAATCCTTCTAGATAAAAAAATTAACTTCAACACGATCATAAAAACTTAACTTTAGAACCGCAAGTCATAAGACTAAACCAAGAAGAAATCCAAGAGCAACTACATTTCTCTCGAACCTCATCCAGATAAACTAAAAACCATAGTTCACAACTAGTGAACATAACTCACACTATACAATGATCTAGAAACCCAAAATATGGATAAAGAAGCTTCCCATAACCATGATCAACATATCTGAACCACATGAACATAGGAGAAAATCCTAGAGTAAACATCAAACACCTGCAACCTTTCTTCATTACAATTTTCTCAATATCCTCAATATGTACAACCAATAACCTGCATCCATAACACCAGTGACAACAATAACCAGTTGATAACTAGTTGAACAATTGACATCAATGATAACACCTTCATTCTTGCAACATATTACTCCCTTACCAAATGCTTCTTCATGGATATGAATAGGAAAACCTTAAACTATCTCTCATAGATAAAAAGGTTTGAGGAAAAATTCAAGTGCACGTGGAGGATGATGCTAGGATTTTGTGAAAAATAATGTGAATACCATGGACAAGCTTAAACTCATCAAAGAGTAAGTTATCCAATTTTAGATTGCAAACAATTTTAGACTGCAAACAATTTTAATCAAAATCAAGAAATTTGTTAATTTATGTAATGATTTGTATCTTTATCTCAATCATTCTTTGACTATCTTGTACATTTCATTGTCATATTTTTCCTTCAACTAACTTCCCATTTTTATAATTTCTTTGATTCACTATTAAAAGAAGAATAAACCTCTAAGAGTGAGATTGAAACCTAAAAATGTCAAGATCCCACAAAACTTCATACTCCTACACACTTAAGGGAAAAACTTGCTCTTTTCTCATGGCATTATGTCATTTCACTACTAGGGGCTTTCCATTTCTAGAGTGAAGGGGCCTTGAGGCTTGGGCCCATACCACGACCTCCATTAAAATTAGAGACAATGTTGAATTTAAACCTGGAAGGAATTCTATAATTGGACATATCATCACTCTACTCTTGTCGTCCTTGAGTATATCCCAAGTGATTTGTTATTGACCTCAATGCTAACATTGCCTCTAATTTTACAACCAAATATTGTAAGGGCTAGGGTATGTACACCTCGTATTATAAAGTAGAGTTATGTGCCTCCTACATATTGGGAGTATGAGGTAGTCCCATTTACTTAAGCCATCTATAGACCCAAAAACAAATCGCTCGATATCATGGACTACAAAAAGATCTTTCCTTTCCTTTCCTTTCTATAATTTTCATGGCTTCTTCACTCAAAACATTAGGAATTTCAATCTCCATTGATTTCCAAAGCAAATAGGTATTTGTAAATTGTTGATGGGCTAGGGGTTTGACTCCCATGCACCTAATTTATCTTCTTAATGTGAGCATTCCAATAATTTTTTATTTCATTATTAGTGTGCCTAGGCAAGTGCTTTGTAATCTTCACCCACCTACAAGAATTCCAAAATACAAAAAAATGGGTATGCAAGTTATTCTCCATAATTATAATTTAAGTCATTTGAATGAGCACATAAAATCTAGAAAGCATCTAATGCAATATATGTCCACAGTTAGGGGACATGTGCTACTTTTAGGAATCAATCTCAATCCTCAACATTAGCTTATGTTGTAGGTGGGATTCACAATGGTTATACTTCATTGACATGGAAATATTTTGATCATTGTAGAAACCATAATTAGTATTAAACCATAAACCTTCCTCCTGATCAAAATCATTAGAGTCAAACCCTAAACCTTTATTTTCTTCTCATCTAAAATAGTCCATTTTATCTCTTGTTTGGACTAGTCTAGTCCAAACTTTGAGGGTTTGTTTTTTAATTTAATTCTTTTATTTTTTGAACATTGTACTATTATCTTTTAATTTAATAAAAATTTAAATAGTTTCATTAAAAATATTTAGTCAAATTTAGTCTAAGATAAGTCTTAACATAATAACATAATTTGTTTGATGAGCTCAATTAATGGCTCAATTTTGATAGGGTTCATTATATATTTGTTGTTGCTATCATAGACTTTGACACTGGTTGTTGATATTTTCCTTAAAATCATAGACCTAGGGCATAAGTTTATTTTTATGACTTTAATGGCATTATCATGCTATGCGAATTATCTATGTCGAATTTACTAGTGGTTGAATGAATGTTACTAAGGTAATTATAGATATACATTTGTTTGTGCGTGCTAATGCTATTTTGCAAGTTTCCACTAAAATGTTGATGTCAACAAAGCCTGCTACATGGGATAAACTCTTGCCAGTTGATCGGTTACCAAGAAGTCAACAAGTTGATCATTAAGAAGTCAAAGCGGGAAAACTAACATGGAGGGAAATTCATAATTCAAATAGAAGAATGTAACCACCTTTTTAATGGTCATATTTGTTGTTGAGAAAATCTAGGGAGTGCATTGTGCTAGATTCTCTTTGAAGTGAGTCTGCTTTGACCAATTTAGCACATGAATAACTTAACCTTTTCTATGCTTTCAATAAGCAACATCATCCCATTTTGATGGAGTCAACTACCTAGGTAGTTAGGGTTAGTCAGTAGTTTTCTCCCTATAAATAATGGTTAGATGCTCCTTTTTATAAGGTTGGATATTCTGAGTTTGTACTTGCATTTTCTAGTTTTACAATTCTATTACTAAGATGTTGTACTTATGCTTTCAAGAAATAATATGACATTCTGAGTTGCTACATTTGAGTTAGTGTAAGGGAGACTCACCCAAGGGGGACCACTTGGTGAGAATTCCATCTATTAGTTTAAAATTTATTTTATGTTTAGTAGTTAGTTTTAATTTCAGCAACTGTTTGTTCCTGTAGCCACTAAAATTTCATTATGTGTTTGTTCTTGCAGCCAAGGTAGACAGAGTAGTTTCCTATTTGTTTGTTGAGATTTCTATTTCTATCCTTCATTTCCAATCTAGTTGTTAATGCTTAGTGCAGATGTTAATTCATGTTCAGTGCTTAAGTTGATTTCCTTTCATCACTTTATTTCCAAGGATTGTTTCTTTCCTAGTTTATGGATGACTGCAGTAGAGTCCTAGTGCACATACAACGTTAACCCATTTCAAGTTTACGTCCCTAGGTTGACAAGTGAAATGCACCTTCATGATGGGTGAGATAGCTGCTTAGTGTAGATGTTCAATCTCTAAGTCATAGCCCTAAAGGATTATTTATTAAACCATTACATGAGGCTAACATTTTTGGCATCATTTCTGAGGATGGTGTCAAACAAGGAAGTTTTTTGGAGTCATTGATAGTTTATTTCTTGTTGTAGTATTTTTGAAGGTTTTCTCTTAGCATACCCTTTATTTAGGAAAGTAATGACCCACTATTATTTTACTAATTCTTTGTGTGAGTTGGCTAATACTGAGTTGATATCGCATGCATAGAGGAAGGAGGAGAGATGCTCATGTGAGATTCCTTCCTATTGACCCTGATCCATTCTAGCTAGTTGAGCATCAAAATATACCAAGAGACAAAGAAGAAGAAGAAGCACACCTTTTGCTGATGCATTTCCCAATCTGACAAGTTCTAACACTTCCTCTGAAGACCAAAATTTGATTGAGAATCCCTTTGCTTTAGAACTTCATCAAGCAAGCATGGGTGATGAAAATAATGAGCATAAACACATAAATAGACCCAACTAGCCATTGTTTCCATTTCCTATTACTCATTAGCATGAAGTTAACAAAGTCAAGAACATCCTTGCTTTAGTCCTTCCTAAGTTCTATGGACTTGTCACAGAAGACCTTGACACTTTCTTGTTTGAGTTTGATATCCTCTATAGAAGCTATGACTATACCACTAATGCTTATAGGCTTAAGTTGTTTCCTACCACTTTGAAAGAAGTTGCATTAAGATGGTTTATGAGCTTAGGTAGGAATACTATGGAAACTTGGAATGATATGAAAACAAAGTTCCTTGAGAAGTACAAAGAATATTGTAGGGGAAATGACATGAGAGGAGATGATATCTTTAGGATGTAGTAGAAGGAAGATGAGAGTTTGGAGGATTACATTTCAATATTTTTTTTTGTCTGTAGAAATCTCTACATCATACACTCAATGAGGAGTCTCAAAATCTCCTCTTCCTTAGAGGGATCACTGAGAGTTTCATTGATGCTTTGGATCTAATGGGAGGAGGATATATCACCCAAGTTCCTTGGGATGATATTAAGAAGATATGTCAGAACTATTCTAGGGAAGCTTCAAAGAAGGGAAGAGGCTACCAATCCTCTATGGGTAAATCATCCACAAATGGAGTTTCAAGGATGGATATTACTTACTTGTTGGTAGAATTCAAGCAAGACATCATAAAAAATTTGGCTACTCAGCTGGATACACTTCAAGCAAAGAAGAAACATGAGGAGGTTGAGGAAATGTTAGCAGAATACTGCCCTCATTGCAGACAAAAGAAGGACTGGAGATGTAAAATGGTGTCTAATATTGATAGCAAGCAGATTCCACTTGAGTTCAAGCCAATCTAGGGTGATGATGATCAAGTCTACTACATTTCACAAAGGATACCATGGGCCCCAAGACAAGGTATGCCGCTAGATCCATTATCTTTTGTTGGGCCATATTTCAATTCTTATGCATTTAGTAACCAATGGAAACCCCCATATCCATCCAACTATGGAGGATATCCACCTCAGCCTTGGAATAACCATCCAAATACCTGGCCCAATCACAAAAACTCTCCACCCCAATGGAAACAACTTCAGGGGAATTGGCAGTAGTTTTAGGGAAATTGGCAGCCACCTCATGGAAACTAGAAGCAAACATCCCAATGGAAGGGAGGAAAAAAATGGCAAAACCATACAACCAGTTACATGTAGCCACCTTCATAGCCCCAATAGTTTGATATAATGCCTCCTCCTACTAGCTCAAGTTCAAGCACACCTAGACCTACTTAGTTACTAGCTCAACCCACACCTAACTCAAATAACAAACTACAACAATAGAAGCTAGTATATTTTGCAGATCCTAATCAATTTTCTGCATATGTTGTGAGTGTGAGTGGCATCCACCTATGTTTAGGAACCACTTTGCTAGCTCCTTCCACTCCTATTATCATCAAGCTTCTTGTGAAAGAAGAGGAGCCTCTGAATGTCCCCATTCAACCTAGTGCACCCAAAAATCCTGAACCAATTCAACAAACTAATCAAGATCCACCATTTCCTCAAAGGTTAGAGGTTGTTAAGCAAAAGGAAGAGAAGGAAGAAAAAACCTTTGACATCCTGGATCAGTTGAAATATATATGTGTTAAAATACCCTTGTTTCAAGACATAAAAGATGTCCCTATATATGTCAAATAAATCAAAGAAGCATGCCTCAAAAAAATAGGAAGGAAAAAGAAATACCCCACCATGGTTCATGTGGGTAGGATAGTTAGCAGATATCACAATTGGAAAATTTATAGTTCCCAAGTACACTGACCCAAGGTAGTCCTGTGGTAGGAGTTGTCATAAATGGAGTCCAAATAAGGAATGATCTGATTGACTTGGGAGAAGCAATAAATTTGATGACTAAGGACATCCTACAACAACTAAATGTTGCAAACATGAGACCTACTCCTACTGTCCTATAGCTTGCTAATAGTTCCACTATCAAACCTGATGGAATAGTAGAGGACCTTGTGGTAACTCTAGATTCTTGGGAGTACCCAATAGATTTTATGATTCTTTCTCCTAAAGCTACACTAGGTGGGTATCCCATTATCCTAAGAAGGCCATGGTTGGCCACAATAGATGCCTACATTGGATGTTGGTCAGGGGACATGATTATTTTTTAATGGGAAGAGCACCAAAAATATTGTTCTCTACCCTTTTTCTCAACAATCTCATGACATGGACAACCCCATATGGCCACATGTTGGAGAAGAGGCCAAATAAGTCAATTTAGTGGCCCAACTTATGATGTTAGGCATAAGTTATTTCGTGCAACTTTAGGAAGAAGATGAAGTGTTGTCCCACATAATTCAGAACTGTTGTGACGTACATGAAGAGTCATGTACTCATGAATCTGGTTCTACCAGTTTAGTGAAAACACTTATGCCGCTCCTCTTGCAATTTAAATTCCTACAACAATTGATATGCTCCATACATTGCTACCACATGAATTAAAAATGCCAAGTATTAGTGAAGCAACTATGATAGAGTTAACCACACAAGTACAAGTGTCAAAAGGAAAACATCTAAATATTAACAATAAGTTGTGTCAACAGCAGCAGTTGTCTTTGACAAACCTATTGAAGACCCAACAACATGCATTTGCATGGGACTACATGACATGAAGGGATTGGACCCTAATCTTTGTACTCAAAGGATATACATAAGAGATGAGCGCACACCAATAAGGCAACCAAAAAGGAGAATCAACCTTTCATTGAGGAAGATTGTCAAAGGAGAACTTCTGAAATTGTTGGATGCAGGATTTATCTACCCCATCTCAGATAGTTAGTGGGTGTCCCCATTGGTGATTGTGCCCAAAAAGGGAGGGAAGTGGAAATTTTGTGGTGACTACAAGGATCTCAACTCTACCACCAAAAAGGATCATTTTCCCCTTCCTTTCATAGACCAAGTGTTGGATTCCCTTGCAGGAAAGCAATATTTTTCTTTTCTAGATGGATTTAGTGGCTACAACCAAATAAAAATTTCCCCTAAGGATCAAGAGAATACCACCTTTACATATTCATTGGGGACTTATGCCTATTCAGTGCTTCCATTTGGTTTGTGTAATGCACCTGCAAGTTTCTAGAGGGCAATCATTAGTATATTTTTAGGCATCTCACATGATTACATGGAGATTTATATGGATGATTTTACTACCTATGGTGTTGATTTTGTAGAAGCTCTAGAGAATCTAAGGGAGTTTTTATAGAGATGTGATGACCATAACCTGTCATTGAATAGTGAGAAGTGTTTCATGATGATGTAGGAAGGAGTAGTCCTTGGACACTACTTCTCTAGTAGACCTAGCAAAGATTGAAGTGATTACCAATCTACCTATTCCTTCAAGGAAAAAAGATGTTTGAAGTTTCTTGGGGCATGTAGGGTACTATAGGCATTTCATCAATGATTTCATCAAAATGGTTGTACCACTGTACAATCTCCTCACTAGAGATGTAGAATTCCAATGGACAAAGGAATGTGACAAAGAATTCTCTAATCTAAAAGCATAAAAGGCATTCTCTAATCATAACTTATTAATTTTATTATCCTTATTCTTAGATATAATTATTAACCATGAAAGCATAAATCATTAACACATCAGAAACACATATAGCACCAAGATTTTTTATGTGGAAACCCTGTTAGGGGAAAAACCATAGTGGAGGTCATTCCATAAATTATACCATGTTAAAAGTATAAATAATGAAATGGGGAATGTACATGCATTTAGGCACATTGCCTAGAGCTCACTACTCAATTACAACAAGGCCTACTACCCAAAGGAAGACACACTATCTTATAGAAAGATTTGGATTACATCTGTAGGGATTTGAACTAATAAAATAGCATCTGCTAATGCCTGATCACAGTTCCAGTTAAGCACATGAACACTTCTTCACTCTTCTTCACTCTTCTTCACACTCTTCCTTGCCTTCAAAATGTTTTAAAACATTATTCGCGCACACAAACATTCGACATACCTCAAATGAAATAAACAATCGCTTATATATATCTATAACAAGAAATTAAATAGCTACATGTCAGCCTCAAGAAAATAATAAAATGAATATAAACTGTCGGCCCAAATCATAACAATTATTAATGTGAATCAACCAAGTTTGGCCACAACATAGTGAAGACCCAAAATAACATCTTTGAACATAATCCACCTTCAAAAATTATTCTTTGAAGATCCACAACACACTACAAACACCTTGTCGGCCAAGAACATGAAAAACATGAACACGCAAGAGAAAATATCGAATCACGAGCACAATGATCAATGTGGATGTACAACATAGATAGAGCATGATCTAGAAACATCCACAAACATCATGAATCACTAGAGAAGCATCTGCAACAATTGAACTTACTAAAATCATGAAGTGATGCAAAGCAATGCATCTTAGTTCTGATTGGAAGGGGAAATCACCCCTAACTTCCCTCTGAGATACTCAAAAGTATCCTTAGGAAATGACTTGGTAAAGATGTCTACAATCTACTCCATATTAGGAACATACTCCAATTTGACTTCCTTTTCACTCACCTTCTCTCTCAAAAAGTGAAACTTTATATATATATACTTGGTCTTTGAATGCAACACCAAATTCTTAGAAATGTCAATTGCACTTGAATTATCACAGAATATAGCAATAGGCTCATCATACACAACTCTGATATCCTTCAACATCTACTTCATCCACAATACTTGAGTACAATTGTTAGCAACAACAATCTATTTGACCTCTGCAGTGGATAAAGAAATGGCATTATGATTTTTACTTAACCATGAAATTAGTTTCTTTCCCAAAAAAATGCACCACCACTAGTAATTTTTATGTCATTCACATCACTAGCCTAATCAGCATTAGTAAAGGAACTCAAAGTAAGATCATCATCTTTAGGATACCATAGGCCAAAATCAACTATTCCCTTCAAGTATCTGAAAATCCTCTTCATAGCAGTCACATGAGATTCTTTAGGATCAGCTTGAAATATTGCAACAATACATACAACATTCATGATATCATGCCTAGTTTGAGTTAAATACAACAATCCACCAATCATTGATCTGTATCTAGTCTAATTTTCCTTCGGAGAATCACCATCTGTTGTCAACTTACATCTGGTCACCATGGGTGTACCAACTAGCTTTGAATCTTCCATACCAAATTTCTTCAACAATTCTTTCACATACTTGGACTAAGATATAAAGATCCCTTTGTCTGAATGAGCAATTTGCAATCCCAAAAATAATTTCATCCCAATCATTGAAATCTCAAACTCACTTTGAATCTCATTAGAAAACCTCATGCACAAACTATCATCTCCTCCAAAAATGATATCATCAACAAAAACTTCCACAACCAAATCTTTATCATCATTCTTGAAATACATTTTACTATCAACAATACCTTTGTTAAATCCAAGCTTCAGCAAATACCTATCCAATCTGGCATACCAAGCTCTAGGGCTTGCTTAATTCCATACAGTGCTTTCTTAAACCAACAAACCATATCTCTCTGATCAGTCAACTAAAATCCATCTAGTTGCTCAACAAACACCTCTTCTTCCAACTCACCATTTAGAAATTTTGACTTGACATCCATTTGATAAACCTTGTAGTCTTTGTAAGTAGCATAAGCAAGAAACAATCTCACAACTTCAATTCTAGCAACAGGAGCAAAGGTCTCTTCAAAATCAATTCCTTCCATCTGTGAATATCCCTTACACACCAGTCTTGCTTTGTTTCTGATGCAGAACCAAGGTGGAAATAAACTTGAAATAACAAACAATAGATTTTCAACCCAAATTTCAAAGCAAATCAAAAGAACTTCAAAAATCCACTTGTTAGATGCATTCTTTCCACCAACACAGCCAAACAACTTCAAGGGACTTTTCACCCAACTTTCCCAAAAGACTCACCAAATAAATAATGGATTTAGACACCCATTAAATACTACACAACATACTTCAATATCAGATATAACTCCTTTGGACCAGTTTAGACTTCCAATACACTCACCATGGGAAAAACAAGGAAAAGAGGTCAATTTAACAAAGGAAGTACCCTTCAAACTTATCCATTCACTTTGAAACCTTGGGGCAACAAATTAAATGTCCCAAAACCACATAATCCACAATTGGTTTGCACCTGTATGGCCAAAAACACTCCCAACTCAAAAAACCTCATTTTCTAATGCAAAAACAAGGGTTTTGTCAAAATCTTCATTCCCAGACTTGAATAAACAAATAAATGGTCCAAACACTTTTCATAGGGTCTGCCTTGACATTTTAAATTCTTACAAACTCAACTCCATCAATAACTCATTGAAAAGCACTTCAAAACCATCACTTTTCAAGAGAAAAATTGCATTTTCAGCCCTAGGGAATCACATATTCACCACAAAAATGATTTATTTTGATGAAATATTAATTGGAACATCTAACCTAAGACATTTTGAGCCAATCCACTAAGTTACAGGAGAAAACAGTGGGTGGATTGGTCAAAATCTCATTTTTTTGCCTTCAAAGCCCTTAATGCAAGGAAAACAGGGTACTTGCTGCAAATTTTGAATTTCTCTCACAAAACAATGAAGGAGAACTCCAAATAAAAAGTAGATGAAATTAAACACATATACACACGTTCGATGAAGTTTTTAGAGTATTATGATACTGTACAGGTCCGTACAGCAGTAAAGAATTTTGGAAAATAGTGAAAAAAACACATAAAATGCACCAAAAAATGTGGTATTCTTGTTGTGTGAGTTTTTTACACCTCCATCAACCTTGATTCAAGCCTTAGAAGGCCTATTATAACATTACAAGCCATAACCACCTCCAAAACAACCAAATTTCACCTAATCACCCTTTAAATGACTAATTTTGCAAATCAACATAATTTTGACAACATTTGCAATATTTTGCATTTTTGCCATTATTGAACTTTTAAGTCTTTAAATACCTTTAGACACCTGAAATATGGTCATTTAGACCTTATTTAACTCTTATTAAGACTTCTAGACTCAAAAACAACAAAATCCCTTCATTTACCCAATTTGACATCTTTGACAATTTTGACAATTTTCAAGTTTTCACACACTTTCCAATGTCTTCATGGAGCAAAGATGAAATCACGTTAAAATGACCTTCTAAACCTTTTGAACTCATATTATTGACACTAAAAGGTGTTGGTGCTCCTGTACCAGTTTCTAACTACTTCATCTTGCTCATTCAGTTTGTTTCTAAAGACCCATTTAGTTCCAATGAAATTTTTATCCTTAGGTCTAGGAACAATATTCCATGTATCATTATTCTCAATTTTTTGTATTTATTTCATTGCTTCAACCCAATGTTCATCTTTACATGCTTCATTCACATTAGAAGGCTCGATATTTAAAATCAAACAATATTCTTCTACAATATTTTTCCTAGTCTGGACACCTTTATTCTTATCACCAATGATCTGATCTTTTGAATGATTCAATCTTACATACCTCAAAGTCTTAGGATGTTCTTAAATTTCAGTCTCTTGTGATCTCTCTTCTACACTTTCGCTATTTCTCCTTCCTCTTGATCTTCTTGATTCACCTGAATGATTTGAGCTTGATTTGAAGTCTGAACTTGCTTTCCTTTATTTGTACTGTCATTTTGATCATCTGAATCATATCCACAGGTTCTAGATGGTTTAGCTATGTCTTCATCAACATTAACATTTGCACTTTCAACCATTTTCTTCAATCTCTTATTGTAGCACTAGTAGGCCTTGCTTTTAATAGAGTAACCCAAAAAGAATCCTTTATCACTCATAGCATCAAACTTTCCTAAATCTTCATCTCTTCTGATATAACATTTACTCCCAAAGATTTTGAAATATTTAACAATAGGCTTATGATTAGTCCATAGCTCAAAAGGGATCTTACCAGTATCACCTTTGACTTGTACCTAGTTGAGGATGTAAATAGCAGTACTCATAGCTTCTCTCCAATAGATATGAGGAACATTTCCTTCTAGCATCATATTTCTAGTAGCATCTTGAACTGTCATGTTCTTTCTTTCCACAACTCCATTTTGTTGAGGGGTTCGCGGGGTAGATAATTGTTTCTTTATCCCATGCACTTCACAAAAATAATTTTGTGGGGTAGATAATTGTTTCTTTATCCCATGCACTTCACAAAAAGAATTAAACTCATCAGAAGTGAATTCACCACCTCTATATGATCTCAAACATCTAATCTCTAGACCTGTCTTTGTCTCAACCATAGCCTTAAATATCTTGAACTTCTCCATAGCTTTAAATTTCTCCCTTAATAAAATAGCCCACATCATTCTTGAATAATCATCAATAAGCAACATGAAATATCTGTAACCTTGTAAAATTCTGACTCTAGAAGGACCACACAAATAACTATGCACAAGCTCTAACAATTCTTTTAAATTATGTTGTTTGCTCTGAAATGAAATTGTAGTTTGCTTCCCCAATTAACATTCCTTGCATATGGAATTAGTAGGTTTCATCAAATTAGGAATATTTCTCACTACCTGATTAGAACTTATCTTGATAATATTGTCAAAGTTAACATGACACATTCTTCTATGCCACAACCAAATTTCATCAACTTGAGCAATCAAACAAATTTTACTAGCAGCATTCAAATGAAAGATATTACCTCTTATTTTTGTACTTGTGCAATCACATTTTTGGAACACCCCAATATTCTACACTTTCCATCCTTGAATTGAAGATTGTAACCCTTATCAACCATTTGTTTAACACTTAAAATATTATGCTTTAGACCTTCCACATATAGGACATCATCAATATTGTTCTTACCATCAAGAGAAATGCATCCTCTGCCACGGATCACACCAGCTATGTTATCACCAAATATCACAACACCACCATCATAATTTTCCAAGCTCACAAACTTACTTTTATCTCCTATCATATGATGAGAGCATCCACTATAGATCACCCATTCATATTTCTCTTCAACTCGAGTAGCTAGGGCTTTCTCCACATTTGTACAACTAGCAGATTCAGTAGACATAGGATTATTTTTCTTGATGGAAATAAATACCCATTCATCCTCACTTTCATTTCCTTTATCAGATTCATCATCTGTCACTCCTTCATCAACAACATAATAACACTTCTTTTGAAATTTAGGCTTGTTATGTCTTGGTTTAGAAACTCTTTCTAGACACCTTGATGCAAAATGACCTATCTTATTGCAAGAAAAACATTTAATAGGAAACTTTCCTTTATAATTACCTTGTCCTCTGGCTTATCTTTTCACAATCAATGCTTCAAGCTCATCCAGTTCTCTTTCTTCTTCTTCAATCTATCTCATTTCTTCTTCATACTTGAATGTCTTTCTAGAAGAACTCTCCCCTGGATCATATCTATGTTTATCTCTTCCAAATGTAGTAACCTTGAATGTAAATTCTATCTTAGGAAGGGCATCACCAAATTAACTCAACTCAAAAGCAGTAAGCTTACCAATCAACATATCTTGAGTAACATTTGTCATAGTTTGGAGCTCTTCAATAGTTGTAGCTTTGACTTTGTAAGCAATAGGAAAAGATCTAATCACTTTAGCAACAATCTCTGATTGTTCCAACTATCCACCAACACTTTTGATACCACACACAAGTTCATTCAATCTTTGCATGAAAGTAGTAATATTTTCATCATCACCCATTCTCAACATTTCATATTTCCCTTTTAGACTCTACAAATTAGCAATCTTCACATTAGCATCACCTTCATACAAGGTTTCCAACTTTTTCCATATCTCATAAGCAGTTTTCAGATCCATAAAGTTAGTCATCTCAGTATCAGTCAAAGCACTTGACAATGCTTCCTTAGCCCTGATATTTTACTCAACATCCCTAAGCTCAACAATAGTAGTAGGACCATTATGAGGTATAACATACCTATTACTTGTAATGCTCCACTAGGGTTCACTAATGTATCTCAAATGGCACTCCATTCGAGTCTTCCATAAAGAATATTTTGTTCCATCAAATCTTGGACTATCCTTCTTGTAAGTCACCATCCCAGATCACCTCAAGCTATTAAAATTCTTTGAAGGAACCTACTGTGATACCAATTGTTGGAAACACAAGGGCATACAACTGAGAGGGGTGGTGAATCAACCATCATAGAAATTCACAACTTATTAACTTTATTAACCTTATTCTCAGATCTAATTATTAACCATGAAAGCATAAATCATCAACACATCATCAACACACATAACACCAAGATTTTACATGGAAACCCTGTTAGGGGAAAAAACACAGTGGAGGTCATTCCATAAATTATACCATGTTAAAAGTATAAATAATGAAATGGGGAATGCACATGCATTTAGGCGCACTGCCTAGAGCTCACTACTCAATTACAACAAGGCCTACTACCCAAAGGAAGACACACTATCTTATAGAAAGATTTGGATTACATCTGTAGGGATTTGAACTAATAAAATAGCATTTGCTAATGCCTGATCACAGTTCCAGTTAAGCACATGAACACTTCTTCACTTTTCTTCACTCTTCTTCACACACTCTTCCTTGCCTTCAAAATGTTTTAAAACATTATTCACACACACAAACATTTGACATACCTCAAATTAAATAAACAATCGCTTATATATATCTGCAACAAGAAATTAAATAGCTACATGTCAGCCTCAAGAAAATAATAAAATGAATATAAACTATCAGCCCAAATCAATAACAATTATTAATGTGAATCAACCAAGGTCAACCACAACATAGTGAAGACCCAAAATAACATCTTTGAACTTGAGCCACCTTCAAAAATTATTCCTTGAAGATCCACAACACACTACAAACACCTTGTTGGCCAAGAACATGAAAAACATGAACATGCAAGAGAAAATCTCAGATCGTGAGCAAAACGATCAATGCAGACGTGCAACACAAATAGAGCACAATCTAGAAACATCCACAAACATAATGAATCACTAGAGAATAATCCAAAACAACTGAACTTACTAAAATCGCATCATCATCATTCAGGAACACAAACTGAAGTAACATAAATAATGTCAGAATACAAATCTTCATAACTTGATCAAAACTTCATGCAAATAGGCATAAAGCAAAAAATGGAGGCAAATCTATGACAAACACATCTTGTGGGATTGAAAATTTGGGACAGGCATGTAGTGTGAGATTCACATTATTAATAGCACCTATAGTGATTACTATTGTCCCATCCAATTGAAGTACTCCCTTTTCCAATGGCTAGTATTGTAAACCTAGTTGGTCTACAATCTTTTTTGGCATTATGAAACTGCTAGCCCCGCTATCAACCATGCAATTATGCACTAATTTATTCCCTACTATTAAGGAAACATAGAAAGGAGGGGGCTTGACACCATCACTTTGTTGTGGGGTAGTGTCCAAAAGTGCATTGGTTAAAACTGACTTTGTTTGGCCTAAAGAGACTTCATTTGAAGGATTTAAACTAACTGGATTTGATAAGGTTGATTGTAATAGATTGATTTGACCAGGGATTGCTAAAGAATCCAACATTGAAATTGAAACATTCATTTTTTTCATACTTTCAACAATGTTGAAAGGTGCAGATATGTTTACCTTTGGCTACATCTTCACAACAACATGGTCAGGTTGCACTTGACTTGCTGATGTAGCATGTAAAGATTGCTCCTTACTAGTAATGTGACCTCACTGCAAAGTGTGTGGTACTTGCTGATTTGATGGACCAACAATTCCTTTATCTTTATTTGTTACTTGTTCAGCCTCGAAAGCCCTCTTCTTGGCTCTAGTATTAGCAGCAACAGATGTGTCATCCTGTTTCACTCCACAAAATTCTTCTCTTTGCCAATTCAGGAGAGTAGAATCATCTCCAGGTTGATCTTGCTGTTGTGGATACCCCTCCTTAGGAAAATATTGCACACCTACAACATTTTACACCATAAGAGCTTGATTGATGACACCATTAGAGCATGTAGCTTGATTATGTGGCTGATTACATGGATAACATCATTCATAATCACCAGCCAGATTATTTTGAATAGGAACAAGCTCTTTGACAGCACTAACTGGAGCTAGATTATAGGCCTGAAAAGGTCTTGTGGCAACATTTTGTCTTGTGCCTTGATAATTGCCTTGATACTACTGTCTATTCCCATGGAAATGCTGTTGTTGACCTTGAAAAGACTAACTTGAGGCCTTATTCTAGTGTTGATAAGGCCTAGAATAGGTCTGTTGTTTTTCCAAGTTCACCAACTTGTTACCAAAAGTCTATAAAATACTTTTGATCTCTTGTAATTCCTGTGATGAGCCTGAAGCAACACTTTCTTGTCTATCAACGACTGGAACAACAGCTGGCAGTGTTGGTACAGCTGGTAGAGGTGTGAAAGGAGGTATTTTCAAAGGAATGTTTGCATGAATTTTTGGAAATATTGGCATTGGTGGCCTGGGAGCAAGCTTACTAGCTTGTATTAAACTGTTTTAAGCTCTAATAGCTATTTCAAAGGCATCTGGTAAAGACACTCCTCCCATTGACTGTATCATGACAACTATATCGTTGTTCAGAGCCCTCAAAAAGTATAAAAAATGTGTGTTCTGGAGGTGGCCTGATGCATGAGCATCCAGTGGTGTAAGGGAAATCTTGCATCACCCAAAAATAGTTAAATTTCAAGTTTATCATTTTTCAGATGTTTTACATTTTTGGATACCCTTTTCGTCATAATGAAATTCCCAATTTATGGTTTTTATTTTCTATTCTTGGGTTAAAAGATATTGCAGTTTTAGTTTCCCATATTTGCACCTGAAAATCTTCCGAGTTGGATTTGAGGCACTTAGGGTTTCCGGAATGGCCCCAAAACTTGCCAAAATTGGCATAGTGAATTTTGAGCGCGTTCTTGACTTCAAGACCTTTCCAACGGTTCGCGAATCGGAGCCCCAGATCAAAAGTTATGGCCCCGGGAAGTTGGCGCACTTTCTAGAAGATACAATTACAAATATTCTTTTGAAATTTGAACTTCAAGTTGTAATTTTCAGCGCCAAACCATCTAAACTCAAATTCTAATGTTGTTTTGGCTCCAAACTAAAGAGGAGCTCTATTTATGGACGGGTTTCTAATATTTTTGGGTAACTTTTTGGGGACAAGCTCGCATGTTGCGAAAAGGTTATTCTATAGCTTTCTGTAGCTTGCATGTGTTGTAGAACTTGGGGATTTGAGATCCTCTGCATATAAGAAGCTCCATTCTCTAAATAATAAAATTATTCTCTTATTTGTGGGTTATTTTCTGTGTCTCGGGTTGCACCCTCATCAAGTGGTATCAGAGCGGGTTTTTCTTGAGCGTGTGGACAGATCGCCGATTGTCAAGCAGTTCACACCAGGACCGTGGTTGTGGGTCGAGGGAAAGAAAGATGCCTCCAAGAGTGTTGCCTGGTAGGTGTGGTGGTGCCAGAGGTGGTCGGGGTGGCAAAGATGTTGGTGGAAGAGATGCACTGGCAGCCCTCCAGAGACAGGCTGATGCATTACAAGAGAAATTGAGAAGAGGGTTAAACCTGAGGGAGGAAAGTGAGGATGAAGGAGAGGAAGAAAGTTCAGAGGTAGAAGAGGAAGAATAAGTAATTGATCAAGACCAAATGCGGCTAATAAGGGCCATTTCAAAGATCGGGAAAAGACCCAGAGCAGAAGTCCCCAGTTATTCCAAAAGTCTAAACCTGGAAGAGTTGATCGACTGGATCAACGAGCTAGAAGAATATTTTGAGTATGAGGAAATAGAGGACCCAGATCGGGTTAAGTTTTGCGAAAATGAAGCTAAAGGGCCATGCTAGTATTTGGTGGAAAGAGGTCCAGTTGGAAAGAAATCGATGAGGAAAATTCAAGATCACCAAATGGGATCGATGGTAGAGAAACCAAGAAGCAGCATACAAGTGATTACGAAAGTTAGATTTGTTGAAGAAATTGTAAGGGTTGAAGTAAGGAAGCAGATCTGTGAAAGAATATACTGAAGATTTTCATAAGATAATCATTAGAACAAGTCACACAAAGGCCAATAAGGAGAAGGTAGCCCAATATCTTAATGGGTTATGATCGAGCATTTAGGAGGAGTTAAGCCTAGTCAGAATGACCACCATTGAGGATGTGTATCAGTTTGCTTTGAAGGTGGAAGAGAAGCTGAACAAAAGATTTGATGGCAAGCAAAAAGGACGAGGAGGTCAAAGCGGAAGGGGCAATGGAGACCTTCGGAAGCCGAAATGATGATGAAAAGAAAAGTGAGGATGTGGGTACCAGCCGAAGCCAAAGGAATAACAACTCCTACCACCCTCGTGATCAAACAGTGGTGATCAAAGAGGTAGAGGATGAGGGAGATATGGACAAGGATCTAGAAGAGGTGGTTTTAGAGCAACGTGTTTCCAGTGTGGTGAAGAAGGGCATCGAGCCTATGAATGTCCACAACACCAAGGAAGGGTAGACAAAAGGCCGTAAGGTCATGGAAGGGTTATGCGATGAGAAGGCCCAGTTTGAACATTCAGATGATGCTGAAAGGGAGAAGCCCTAGTGATTAGGAGAGCCCTAGTGGATCAAAGAAAAGGAACCAACAAAGGAAGAATTTGTTTCGCATAAAGGTGCAGTGTGAAGAAAAATTTGTGATATCATTATTGGGGGGAATAATGTCGGTGTCGAGGAGATAAGAAAAGTTGAAGTTGGTGGGTTTGGGGACAGGTTGGTCAATGAGAAGTGCCTAGTAAAGTTCAAGATCGGGAGCTACCATGATGAGGTACTCTGTGATATCATCCTCATGGATGCATGTCACATGTTGTTGGGGAGGCCGTGGCAATTCGATAGGTGAGCTATACATGATGGCCATGCAAACACTTATTCCTTGACAAAGGATGGGGTTCGTCACAAGTTGAAACCCTAAGGAGACCGAAGAAAAGGTATGCAGTAGTGCTAGAATTTGTTATGTAGATGGAAGAATTTTTTTAGAAGGTATGAAGCATGAGCATGTGTGTTATGCATTGATTCCTAGAGTGAGTAATGAGGATATGAGAAGATTCTAGAAGAAGTTTCTGGATGTTGGATGAGTTTCAGGATATTGTTTCTGATAATGTAGCCGAGGGTTTACCGCCAATAAGGAAGATCACCATCGATTGACTTGATTCTGGAGCCAGGTTGCCAAATAAGGCAGCTCATAGAATGACTCAGCAAAATGAGAGCTGAAGCATGTTCAAGAGTTGTTGAAAAAGTGTTTGATACGCAGAGAGTTTGAGTCCATGTAGCATAGTACTAGCACCAAAGAAGGATGGAATGGAGGATGTGTACGATTCTTGAGCCATAAACAAGATAACAATCAAGTACGATTTCCCTTGCCAAGGATGGATGACCTAATGGATTGTTGTTTGAGTGGAGTCGAAGTACTTCACAAAGATTGATCCTGAAGAGTGGATATCACCAATCGGATTAAAGAGGGAGATGAATGGAAGACTGCCTTCAAACCAAAGGGCACATGAGTGGTTAGTCATGCCTTTTGGGCTAACCAATGCAGGAACACATTTATGTGCTTATGAATGAGGTACAAGAATTTTTTGGAAGTTTTGTTATTATTTATTTGGATGATATTTCATTTTGAGTAAGACATTGGATGAGCATCCTGATGCATATTTGGAAGTCCTTTGAGAGGCTAAGAGAAAGCTGTTGATTAATATGAAGAAGTGGAGTTTTGTGAAGAGGGAGTTAGTGTACTTGGGGTTTGTTGTTTTAGCAGAAGGTCTCAAGATGGACCCGGAGAAGGTGAAGGCTATTCTGGAATGGCCTACCCAAGAACTGCTACCGAGGTGAGATCTTTCCATGGTTTGGATAGTTTTTATAAAAGTTCATTAGAAACTTCGGTATGTGGACCCCGATGAAACAATGAGGGATAGAAAAAAATTCAAAATTCGGTGGCGGCAAAAAGTTTTGAACTGTTGAAGCAAAAGGTACAGACGACCTATTCTAGCCTCCCATATTTCAACAAGGTGTTTCAGGTGGATTGTGATGCCAGTGGTTGTGCCATTGAAGTAGTGTTGAGCCAAGAAGGTAAGCATTGCCTATTTTAAAAAGTTAAATGATGCCAAGAGAAAGTATTCGTATATGATCAGGAATTTTATGCAATAGTTCAAGCATTAAAGAAATGGAGACATTATTTTTGCCAAGGAATTTGTTCTATATAATCGATCATGGTCTTGCATACCCTAAATAGTCGAGGGAAAATTAAATCGAGGAGGCATATGAAATGGGTAGAGTTTTTGCAGAGTTATACTTTGTTTTTGAAACATAGAAGTGGGAAGTCAAATAGGGTTGCAGATGCCTTAAGTAGGAGGCATGCATTGATGACAAAATGCAGATTGAAGTGGTTGGGTTCAATGAACTCAAGACACTGTACAAAAAGATCCTGATTTTGCAGAGGCTTGGAAAGCTTGCAAGGAACCTGTTACAGTGGACAGGACAAGGTGGCTGGATTTCATAATCCAGGATGGCATGTTATTTAAGGGAAGTCAATTGTGTATCCCAAGGAGTTCTATGAGGGAGAACCTGATAAAGGAGAAGCATAGTGGAGGAATGGCGGGACATTTTGGTCGAGATAAAACCATTGCCATTATTAGCGAGCATTATTATTGGCCTCAGTTGTCACAGGATGTGAAGAAGTTTGTACAAGGCTGCAGAGTATGTCAGATGGCTAAAGGAGTGAGCCAGAATACAGGCTTATATAAGCCCTTACCTGTATGAGAGAGGCCATGGGAGGATATAAGCATGGACTTTGTTCTTGGTTTACCAAGGACACAGCGAGGGAATGATTCAGTCTTTGTGGTGGTTGATAGGTTTTCGAAGATGACATATTTCATTCCATGTCAGAAGACCCATGATGCAGTCCACATTGCTGACTTGTTCTTCAAAGAGGTGGTGAGGCTACATGGTCTACCAAAGAGTATTGTTTCAGATCATGATACTAAATTTGTGGGGTACTTTTGGAGGACCTTGTGGAAGAAACTGAAGACATAGCTGAAGTTTAGTTCTGCACACCATCCACAAACAGATGGGCAGACAGAGGTTGTTAATAGGAGTCTGGGTAATCTACTGAGATGTTTGGTAGGAGATAAACCCAAGGGATGGGACTTGATCTTACCCAGAAGAATTTTCTTACAACAATTCTATCAACAAAGCACTGGTAGATCACCATTCCAGATTGTGTATGGAGGTAGCCCCAGAACAGCTCTAGAATTGAGGAAGATGGACCAAGAGGAGAAAATAAGTGTTGAAGCCGAAGATTTTGCAGAACACATCAAGGATATACATGAGAAGGTAAGAGAACATATTAACAAGATGAATATGCAGTATAAGGCTAAGGCAGATCAGAAGAGGAGGTATAAGGAGTTTCAGATTGGTGATGAAGTGATGGTCCACTTGAGGAAAGAAAGGTTTCCAGTGGGAACATATAACAAATTGAAGATGAAGAAGTTCGGTCCCTGTAAAATTTTGAAGAAGCATGATTCAGGGAATGCATATGAGGTAGAGTTGCTAGGATGGATTCAACATTTCCCTATGTTCAACATTTCAGATTTGACAGAGTATCATGAAGGTGGCGTAGAGGAAGTACCAATGATGGAACAGTGTGGGATTCCAGCACCTACTTCAGAAAAGGAGGAGATTGAGGAAATCTTGGATAGTCGTGTGGGAAGAGTACGAGAAATAGGCGATTATGAAGAATATCGGTGAAATGGAGAGGAAGGCCTATGGAAGATTCATCCCGGCTATCTAAAGTGGTTAACGGTTGGGTTTTCCTCAGCCATCACGAGACGTTGGGGTCACTTCTCAAAATTACCTTGGGTGTCGATGCAGGAGCATCCGGTGGTGTAAGGGCAATCTTGCATCACCCAAAAATAGTTAAATATCAAGTTTATCATTTTTCAGATGTTTTTACATTTTTGGATACCCTTTTTGTCATAATGAAATTCCCAATTTACGGTTTTTATTTTCTATTCTTGGGTTGAAAGATATTGTAGTTTTAGTTTCCCAGATTTACACCTAAAAATCTTCTGAGTTGGATTTGAGGAACTTAGGGTTTCTGGAATGGCCCCAAAACTTTCCAAAAATCAGCATAGCTAATTTTGAGCGCGTTCTTGACTTTGAGACCTTTCCAACGATTCAAACGGTTCGTGAATCGGAGCCCCGGATCAAAAGTTATGGCCCCGGGAAGTTGGCGCACTTTCTAGAAGATACAATTGCAAATATTCTTTTGAAATTTGAACTTCAAGTTGTAATTTTTGGTGCCAAACCGCCTAAACTCAAATTATAATGTTGTTTTGGCTCCAAACTAAAGAGGAGCTCTATTTATGGGCGGGTTTCTAATATTTTTGGGTAACTTTTTGGGGACAAGCTCACATGTTGCGAAAAGGTTATTTTGTAGCTTTCTGTAGCTTGCATTTGTTGTAGAACTTGGGGATTTGAGATTCTCTGCATGTAAGAAGCTCCATTCTCTAAATAATAAAATTATTCTCTTGTTTGTGGGTTATTTTCTGTGTCTCAGGTTACACCCTCAACATGGCCTCACCGTCGCAGGGATTCTATCCCAAGTTCTTTGGAATCTAAAGTTGAAGTCATTCATCTGCTCTTATGGAGCCCTCTTAATTGTATTCAATTGTTCCAATAGAGATAAGTTGTCATACCTGTCTTGAAATTGCTTGTGCAACTTGTCTCCAAATTCGTCCCATGTTGCAATTGAACTGACTGGTAGGCTCCTATACCACTACACAACTCTTCCTTTCAGTGAAGCAGCCGGTAATCTCACTGCAACATCCTCTTGGGTTATGTGATGGACTCCACATAATGAAGCCACATCTCTCATATGTTCAATGGGAGTAGTTTGGTCTTCTCCCATGAAAGTTGGCAAACTCTTCAAGGCTACCATTGGGATGTCGTTGTGATGTGCCAAATTTAAAGGACTCCCTCCATTGAAAGCAACAAAGGGTTGATTCCTTGGAGTGGCCATTGGAGGTATCTAAGATGGATTTGTTGGTGCAGTGAAATGAGACCCTATAGATGGAGGAGTGGACTGAGTTCTTTTATAATAAATAATTGTTGTTTCTTTCCTCTTTGTTGCTCTGCCTAGTCTTTTTGGTGGTGACAACTACAGATATTTGAAAGGGCTTGAGCTACTTCTTGTTCGAACTCTTTTCATAAACTATAGAAGGCATTGATTTCTAGAATTCTTCCTCTTTGTGGAGTCGCCAAGTATGCCAAAGGACTTCTATAAAGTCTGGAATTCACTGGTTGCATACTAAACCAATAGTTCAATCTAATTTTTGTCCCACCGGGCGTGCTAGAAACTGTTTTCACCTAGAAATGCACCCTATGCAAAGTTGTAAAAATTGAGCTTTCTAGTGAAACATTGGATCACTTCAAGGCTATGGGTCACCTGAGATTGGAGTGAACCTCCTAAGAAGGCCGACTTCCTTTGGGTATCACCTAAACTATTGATCTTTGTGAGGTAAAGGGAGAAGAAGTGCATACAAAATGAAACTATACTATTCCTATGGTGATACACTAAGTTGATAAGAAATCAGGAAATGAAAACAAGATGCAACCACACTGAGGAAACTAGACTATAGCTATTTTACTTACTCAACATGACCCCATTCGACTTATGCATCACTCTTGATAGGTTTGATCTACATACATATCTCAAGAAGGAAGAAAAAAACTTCACAACTTTGTGGTATGAATACAGGTTTAAAAAAACACTGTTAAAGAAACACATACATAAGCTAACATATAGAAATGAGAGTGGTAAGAGCATTAGTACTTGTTTTCAAGGTGACCTCTACTTTGCATTCTAGATTTTAGTTGAGTTACAAAACATACATTTAGTCAAGAAAGGATTGACGAAAATCACTAACTCTTTAGAGTGTATAATTTGAACTATTTACAAAAAAGGAAAAAATGCCTTATATATTAGACTGTGTCGGCCCCTTAGGGCTTACAAAATATCAGTCCTCAGAAAAGATCTCTCCTCAGATCTTTTTGACTGAATTTTAATGCCGCACCCTGTGTGTTCCTGCTGTGAAGAGTCATCCCCGGAGAAGCCTTCTTCAGATATTTCGCAGCTACCGCATTCATTCTGATCCTAGCATCGTGTCTTATTTGAACCACTTCGACTGAATGCCTTGAATGCTCTAAGCTGGGAACATATACATGCTACATTCATCCCATTTGAAATTTTTCATTCTGATCAGACTACCATGGCTCAGCTCAGCTCCTCCTAGTTGGTCGAGCGTATTCCATGCAAGCTATATAGGCGGTCAAAAATATTTTGAAAAGAATCACATCTTGGTGAGACACTGAAAGTGTCTCACTGATGTGATTATGTCCTCTAAATCTATCGGCATAGCGTGTGACAGTCAATGAGAGTCTTGGTGAACTTAGGAGTCATGTTGATATCACCAAAACATTGGCAAGTCAAATGACATAGGGGAGAATTCATAGCGAGCACCATTGAGTTATACCAATGCTACTTTATTGGGCGATTCCATCACTGTCAGCGAGAAATCATACATTTGGGGAGACATCTTAGTGAACCCTTCTTGTCACGGCGAGCACACTAGATGGCATCAAGAGATACCAGGTCGACGAGACCTTTTAGCGAGCTCAGTAGGTCACCCCGAGCCTCACATTTCTTTCTATGAGTCACATACTTGGTCGCTAGGACCATACGCCAAATGCTTTGCCTTTTGACAAGTTCCTTTTCCTATCTCTGAGACCTCCTTGATTCGCTTTTGACTCAGGCTCCAAGATCCCATTTGGTAAGACATTTATGCATTGGTGAGACGTCTTACCAAAGCCTCATTATCTATCACTAAGCTTAAAGTCGGTGAGACTATCCTAGGTTGGGAAGACCTCTTAGTGAGCTTCTTGTGTTACACCGAAGGCACCAGACATGTCGATGTGACCTCTTGTTGTTGAAGAGACCTCCCGCCAAGCTCCCCTTTCTTTAACGACACTGCTTTCCTTCAGTGAGACATCCTGTGTTTGCCTAGACCTCACACCGAGGTCTTTTCATCCCGCTGAACTGTAGATCTTCTTCAGTGTGACTCCCATTGGTCAAGAAGACATTATGGCAAAGGCAAAACACTACACCGAGCCCCCCCTTGGTGGTCGCCAAAACTTTGGCCTATCGGACAGACCCTTTTCCGAACACACTATGGTTTCCCCAAACTTTTTCCTTTTGGCTAGACTGGCGTTTGTCACCAAGACTCATGCCGAACTCTTTTTTCTGCCCGAGCTATTCATTTCCTTTGAAAATACCATGGTAAGTCAGGAAGACATCATGGTGCATTCCACCAGTCATACCGATTCCCGTTTTCATCGTTGAGACCACCTTGATTCGTCGAGACATCTTGTAGAACTTAATCCTTATGCTGAGAGCCTTTAGAGTCGGGGAGACTTTGTGACTTCGGCGAGACCCTTTGTTGTCGGCGAGACCACTTGCCGAATTGATTTTGTCTTGGCAAGTGCCTGTCTTCCTATGCTCAAAAATTGGGGAGACTTATTGGGTCGGAAAGACTCATCCCAAACTCCCCATGTTATACCAAGGGCGTCCTCTATCGGCAGGACATCAACACTCGGCCAAACTTATGCCGAATGGTCTCGCTTTCCCCGAATGCCTTCATCCTTCGGCGAGACATTAAGTCATCGGAAAGACTCATGCTAAGGTCAATAGGTTATGCCAATAACACTTCCTTTCGGCGAGATCCTTTTTGTCAGGGAGACATGCCAACTCGGTGATACCTCATGGCAAAAACACAACGCTATACCGAAGTCAATTCACTTCGACAAGACCTTTAGAAGTCGCTAGGACCTCCTAGCGAAGCCCACCTTCTTACGCCGAAAGCATCCCTTTGGTTGCTGGGACATCTTGTAGAATCCTTTTGCTTTGCCGAGAGCCTTTGGAGTCAGGGAGACTTACTGACTTCGGTGAGACCCTGCAGCGAAGCTTGCTAGCTTTGCCGATGCCAACTCATTTTGGCGAGACCTCCCCACATTCGGTAGGAACTATGGCAAAGATCAAACATCATACCGAGACCTCCGCTTTTCAAACACTGTCGGCATGACCCCTTGTTGTCACCAAAGACCATATGCTGAAGGTACATCTTATGTCGATCCTTTCATTTTGGTATGACTCAATCATTCGGCCAAACCCCTTGGTGATATCATCCTATTTTGGCGAATGCCTCAACTATCAGTGAGACACCTCCTGATCGTCGAGACCACATAGTGATGAGAACCTACTTTTCCAAGAGCACAACCTTTTCTGTCAGCGAGACTTGCTCCCATCGGCAAGATGCTATGCTGAATATGACCCTTCAACAACCCTCTTATTTTATTTGTTGTCAGCAAGACTTGACCTGATCGGTAAGACTTTTGACCGATGACGGATCTCATGGTGATGATGTCTTCACTCAAAGAGGGCTCCTTTTTTTTTGTTGAGACATACTCAGGGTCTTGGCGACTCTCTCCTTAGAGGATTTTCATGCTGAACTTGAACAAGGTAGGTTCCTAGACTAAGTTCTCTATGAAATGTCATCAGATGCATGAAATAACCCTCAATGGAGATATCCCATTTGGCCCTTATGAACACCTGTAACATAGATGCCTTGCCTGATTGGGCCTGAGAGTGAAAATTAGGTAACAGGAGTTTGACATAACCATTGTTGATAAACTAGGAAAAGAAAATGTTGTAGCAGACTTTCTTTCTAGATTGACTACATCAAAAGATAATCGAGTCATTGATGACTCTTTCCCTGATGAAGATTTGTTTTCCATCAGTGTGCATACTCCTTGGTATGTTGACATAACAAATTACCTAGTTATAGGGAGAGTTCCTCCTCATTTCTCTCCAAAAGAGACAAGGGTACTCATTAAGAAAACCTTTCCTTTTTCATGGATTACAAGCTATTTTTTCTACACTGGACCAAACCATGTCATGAGGAGATGTGTAAGGGAAGATGGCACATATTATATATTGCACGCATGTCACAATGAACCCTATGGAGGGAATTTTGAAGCCAAGAGGACAATAATAAAGATCCTTAATATAGGATATTACTGGCCCACACTTCATAAGGATGCAAGTAGGTATACAAGGAAGTTTGATAGATTCTAGAGGATGGGCTGACCAACCAAATCTGATGAGATGCCCCTTTACACATAGGTAGTAATCACTCCATTTGACAAATGGGGACTGGATTTTGTAGGACCCATTGATCCTCCATCAAATGGTAAATCCTACATCTTGGTTTTCACTAACTATGTGACCAAGTGGGTTGAGGTTAAAACAATGAAGTATGCCAAAGATAATAAGGTTGCATAATTTATTTATGAGCAAATTTTCACTCATTATGGGGTTCCAAGGGAGATAGTGACTAATCAAGGGGCTCAATTTATATCAACCCTTGTCACAACACTAGTTAATGAATATAAAGTGAGGCATAGGAAGTCTACTCCCTATCATCCTTAGGCCAATGGCCAATCTGAGGTGACCAACAAGGAAATTGAGGAAATTCTAACAAAAAAAGTGGCTATTTATAGGAGAGATTGGACAAATAGGCAACCAAAAGCTATATGGGCCTATAGGACCACTTGGAAAACAACCATAGGTTTTACTCCTTTTGAATTACTGTATGGGATGATAGCTATGATACCTATTGAGTTTGAGCATAAGACTCTTAGGACTACACTAGACTTAGGGATGGATATCTCTGAGGCACAAAAAGATAGAGTCATGTAGTTGAAAAATTTGAATGAGAATGACAGCCTTGCAACACATTGAGGTAGTGAAAAATCAAAGGATCAAATGGTATGATAAGTACATAAAGGAAAAGAAGTTCTAGCTTGGTGAATGGGCACTCCTCTTTGACTCCAAGTATCAAGACAATGCAGGAAAATTGAAGACTAGATGGTTGAGACCATACAAAGTTGTAGAATTATTTCCTAATGGAGCTTTACAACTTACCACCATTGACCCTGTCTGATTTAAACTTTTGGTCAATGGTCATTGTCTAAGGTTGTATCACAAGATAGTGTCCAAGGAAAAATTTATGCAACAATTTAATCGTCACCCAACCTCTGAACTTCCTGCAGCCAAAGGAAGTGAACCTAGTGTCCCTCTTAACTGATCCAAGTACACATGCAACCACTTCATAATAAAGACTTCCACTTTTTGTGGAAGTCCACTTCTTCATTAATCCACCCATCCACCCATCCATCTCCATCTTCTCTCTTCCATAACTCCACCATCACTCCACTTAGCCATCACTTCATTCCATTTCATCACCACTACATTAATTATTCAACTATACTTCTTAAAGGTAATTGGTACTTTCTCCACATTCTTTGCAAAGATACTCCAATATTTCAGGTACGTGCAAAACAATTTGTTAATCTTTATTATCTTTAGTGCATTTCTTTAATTACTATAATTAAATGTAGATATTTTACATGGCATGAAATTGTACCCCACCTTGTCCAATCATATTTATCAACCAACCTATGTGGAAACATGTTGTAAATTAGGTTGGGGGGAGTGTCAAATCACAATTCCATGTGTCATATGTATCAACAAATTTAAACTGAGCCAATTTGAATGATAAATTGAATTGATGGATTGCATGTGTGAAATGTCACTGAGTTGCCACCATTTCTCTTGATAATACCCTTCATTAATGAATCTTTATTGCCTATTCATAATTTCAAATGTCACCCAAGAAAAGTAATTTGGTGAGCTACATGACATTGGTGTCAGCACGATAGAAGGAAGAATTGCGAAAAGAAGAAGTTGGGGTTTTCAGAAAGAGATTATAGGAAAAGGAAATTTAGCAGAGTGCTTGTTTGATTGTGGGAAACTAAACAATGGGAGGTCAACTAATTTGGAATGAGATCACGGTTCATGATGTGGTAATGCAGGATGCACCTTCTTTGGCAGAGTTTAGAAATTGGATGGCTGGACTATTTCTTGAAACTCAACAGCTAAAATGAAGACATTGCATAGGAATATGCACATACACTCTCTGAGGGGAAGGAAATGGTAAAAGGATTGGAGGTGTTTGTTAATGAGGAAATAATTGTGGAGGTAATGGGTTTACCTATTGATGGTGGGCCATACCTTGCTACAAAATATGCAAGGTCAGCCAGGGCTGAATTTACTAAACCCAGTGACCATCTGTTAGTGGTGGATAAACAAGGTACGAAGAGAAATTCTCTCCTAGAACCATGGAGACAAGTAGTTGTCCACAATTTCAAATACATCACTTGTGAGAGTTGCCAATCATGCCTCCATTTTGTACACTTCAAGCTCCTGAACCATATGAGGCATGGATGAAGAATGAATGTGCCTAATGTGCTATATCACCTCCTTGCCATCATGGCAGCCAAAACACATAAAGGTAGGGATAATTCTGTCTCTCACCATTTTTAAATCAAATTGATAATGGACAAATCTCTATAAGAAGTATCTGATATGACATGGAAAGAGTTTATAAACATTGATCAATTTAGACCAAAAAATGTACATCCTAGAGGTCAGTCTCAACCTCGTATGGATAGTGGTGAAGAGAGGGTTGTTGAAACTACTCCTAGAGGATCAACCTTTGGTGCAAACCCTAGTTCAAACCCTCATATAACTAAGCAAGCTATTAAAATTGGTTCTTCTAAGTCAAAATATTCAAGTGAGGAAAGTTCATCTTTAGATTTTGATGATAATGTCCCTTCCAAAACCAAAATTCAAACTAGGGATACCCTTAGGAGAGAATAGGCATAGATGAAAGAAGAAAAAATGAGAAAAGGGAAGGGCAAGAAGAAAACAACAGAAAAAGCAATGCCAAGCCCTAGGAAATGAAAGGTTGATAACACTATTCCTCCTACAGCCGAATAAAAAGATAAAAACCCTCCTAAGAGATCAAAACTAGTAGGGCTAGCCATTGGTGTACCTCTAAAGAGAAGCCCTAGTCTTAGAAAATATCCAAGGAGAAGATGGAAGCCCCAATCGGGTAGGTGAATGTTAAAGAAAAAGATATTTTTGAGGAACAGGCAAATATCAGATTGGTAGAGCTTGCTGCCATTGCAGAACATGTTGAGAACCAAGAACAAGATGAAATTTAGGAACCCCTGTAGTAAGAACAAGATGAGAATCCAAAGTTCCTAGAGCCAGAGTAGGATGAACAATCTAAATAATTGTAACTGGTGTTATGTGAACAACAAGAATCAGTGCGAGGGAAGATTATGGTAGGAACACATAAACCTCTTACCTTTTCATGGAATGACATAGCCCTGAAATTATGGAGTGAGATGCAAAGAAAAGAAGAGGAATGGAAAAAAGGAAATCACAAGTTGCAAAATGAGATTAAAAAAGAAAAATACAGAGATTGAAGACAAGAATACAGAAATTGTTGCCTTAAAGGAAATGGTAGATAATGTGGTAGATTTAGTACCAAAAATGCTAGCATGTAGAATCCTCCTAGAGTGTATGCCCTGCACTTGAAGGAGTGAAATCTTTCCTTTAAGCTAGCACGAATCATTTCAGGTTTGATTACTACTCTTGACACTCCACATGAATTTTTCCAGGCTTATCAATTTGTTCCTCCTAATGTTAAAAATTTGTATTTTGAACTATACCTGCACAATTATGTTTTGTATGATGATCATGATTGGAATCCCTTGTTGTATATTAGAGACCTCCATTTAAAGGAATTTATGTCTTGGATTCAAAATTAAATTATTTGGGGCAACATTATAGAATTTACAAGGAAATGGAATTTCATACTCCCTTGCCTCTTAAGGTTGAATCTAGTAACCCTGGAGATATTTTCATGACATGGCACAAAATTCTTTACCGCCCTAGCTACAAAGATAAGATTATGTCTATTAGAGAAGAGATCTGTAAAGAGTATGAGAAGGTAGTTGAAACCAAAAGAAAATCACTAATGGGATATTTAGCACATAGGTGGAATAGATTTCTAGAAGAGTTGAAACAAGTTGAACCCCACTCTTTATAGAACTATGCTGCAACATGCAAAAGAGTTGATAGGTACATACAAATTGGTAGAAGGAAGCAACAGTTTTGGCTTCCCTTAAAATTTCAGCCACCTACATTATTGTGGCATGTGCTAGATTACAAGTTCTACTAGTATGACATAGCTACAAAAAGGGAAAGATGGAATAGACTAGAGAGCAAACAAGGATTCTACTAGGATCGTAATTCAGACACCGCAGAGACTGATGTGGGGTAGCTAGCAATTGGTGACTTCAAGGCATTGATTAGGAAAAATAATAGTGTTCCTTCTATTGGAGGACCAGCAAAACGTTAGGTTGGGGGGAATAATAAGCTCAATTAATGGCTCAATTTTGATAGGGTTCATTATATATTTGTTGTTTCTATCATAGACTTTGACATTGGTTGTTGATATTTTCCTTAAAACCATAGACCTGGGGCATAAGTTTATCTTTATGACTTTAATGACATTATCATGCTATGAGAATTATCTATGTTGAATTTAATAGTGGTTGAATGAATGTTACTAAGGTAATTATAGATTTACATTTGTTTGTGTGTGCTAATGTTATTTTACAGGTTTCCACTAAAATGCTAATGTCAACAAAGCCTGCTATGTGGGAGAAACACTTGCCAATTGATCAATTACCAAGAAGTTAAGAAGTTGATCATTAAGAAGTCAAAGTGGGAAAACTCTCATGGAGGGAAATTCCTAATTCAAATAAAAGAATGTAACCACCTTTTTAATGGTCATATTTGTTGTTGAGCAAATCTAGGGGGTGTGTTGTGCTATATTCTCATTGAAGCGAGTCTGCTTTGACCAATTTAGTGCATGCATAACTTCCTCCATATTTTTCTATGCTTTCAGTAAGTGGAATCCTCTTATTTTGATGGAGTTGACTGCCTAGGTAGTTAGGGTTAGTCAGTAGTTTTCTCCCTATAAATAATGGTTAGATGCTCCTTTTGATAAGGTTAGATATTCTAAGTTTGTACTCACATTTTCTAGTTTTACAATTCTATTACTGAGATGTTGTACTTATGCTTTCAAGAAATAATATGACATTCTGAGTTGCTGCATTTGAGTTAGTGTAAGGGAGACTCACCCAAGGGGGCCCACTTGGTGAGAATTCCATCTATTAGTTTAAAAGTTATTTTATGTTTAGTAGTTAGTTTCAATTTCATCAACAATTTGTTCCTATAGCCACTGAAATTTTATTTTGTGTTTGTTCTTGTAGCCAAGGAAGATAGAGTAGTTTCTTGTCTGTTTGCTAAGATTTCCATTTCTATCCTTCATTTCTAGTCAGGTTGTTAATGCTTAGTGCAAATTTTAATTCATGTTTGGTGTTTAAGTTGATTTCCTTTCAGCACTTTATTTCCAAGCATTATTTCTTTCATAGTTTATGGATAATTGCAGTAGAGTCCTAGTGCACATACAGTGTGACCCATTTCAAGTTTACGCCCCTAGGTTGACAAGTGAAATGCGCCTTCATGATGAGCGAGATAGTTGCTTAGTGAAAATGTCCAATCTCTAAGTCATAGCCTTAAAGGCTTAGTTATTAAATCATTACAGGAGGGCAACATTGTTCTTGAAATAAAATCTCTTTTTCATGTTGTTGAGTATCTAGATCTCTTCCTTACAATCCAAGCAAGCTTTTTGTCTTCCCTTTATATAAAAATGTTTTGGGAATCTATGGTTTTGTTTGTAAGCCACAAAGATTTTTGAGTTCTCTTCCTATGATTTTTTATTAAGCCTAAAGAGAAAGCTTTCACCAATTGTTTTAATATTTCAAAAGATCATATCCATGGTAATATGGTTGTCATTAATTTATTTTTTAATTAATTTTTAAAATTATTTTCATGTATTTTTATTTGTAAAGAAATATAACGTATCAATTTCTAATAAAATTTGGACATAACAAAATATAGTTTTTCTACAATGAAATATTCATAATAATATTAATGATTACAATTTTTTATTTTATTTTAAAAAGTTCATCTAAGAATAGTTTATGGACTAAATTATTACACTTATTTACTATAACTTAAGATATGTAAATAATAAATTACATCTTATTGTAAAAGCTTTCGTAATGGTCAAAATAGTTAAGAATGATTTGTTTTCATAATATGATATCTAAATAATATTACATCTTATCACAATTTTTTTTTAATGATCAAATAATTGAAAATAATTTATTTCTATAATATGATATGTAAATAATAATATTACACTTATTGTAAAACCTTTATTAATGATCAAATAGTTAAGAATAATTCTATTCCTCAAAATTATCAAGAAAATTTTTGATTAGTAGATAAATATATGATGTATCCTTACTATTACATATAGGGATGTTTTTCAATGATTCCTTAAGACTTTATGCACCTAATATGGCAAAGAGAGTTGAAAAACATGTAAGCAGTGAAGCTTGGAAGACTCTCAGTTCCTACATTTTTTCAACTTTAGATGCCAATCCTTGCAATGCACCATGACCCTTTTTTTGTAGGGAGATTATGTGTACAAGTTCAATCTAGAAAAGGATTTTCAAAAGCTACCAAGCATCCAACTGCATTCATTACATTTTAATTAGGCCCAAGGATTTGCATTGGTCAAAACTTTGCACTATTAGAGGCCAAAGTAGTACACATGTGCATTTCTTCTCACTTAGGACTAAATATGGACATCAAGACATTCTCCATGTGAATCAAATCAAATAGCAAATAATTGAGAGTAAATATTCTTCTAAAATATTGGGATGCTACAGTTTACATCATGTGGCCTGAAAATTTAGACATAAACATATGTTTTTGATATAAAGCATGATAATTTTTTTAGATTTCAATAAATTGATCAACAACCTTACTTGCCAATGGAAACCTTGTCATATTTGGCCATCTTCACCATAAAATATTATTTCAAGATTTTATATTCAGTTTCAAATAGTTAAGAATTCATATTAAATTTCAAGTTTTAAATTGTTGTGTATAGAAAGTAATTAGTTTCATATAAAAAAAGGTTGCAAATATAGCTCAAACAAACATTTATACTTGAACACTTCATTTCTTATAAAAAAAATAATAAAGAACCAATAGTTGTCATTTAGAAATATCACTTTAGATATTTAATCTTGAATCTCCATAGTAAAACTTTGACATTTTATATAAAAGTGAAGGATTGAAAAATAAATTGAAAAGCTATATGAGTACCATGTAAAAGGATATAGAGGAAAAACTTATATTACAACAATAGGGTAATTGTAAAAAATAATTATAACCATTTAAAAAGTTTGAGTGATGAAAAAACTCTAGAAACTGTGTGGAGCATTTGAGTGTCATACAAATTCTACTAAAAACTATAAAAGCATTTAAGTGTTCACTAAAAACTCAACTAAAAATCATGAGCATTTGGGTCATTCAAATTTTCTTACCACAATTTAGAGCACTTGGAGATAAGCTACTCAAAATGATCAAGGCATGTGTAATAAAAAATCGTGGCCGGTACAAAAATTTTCCAACAAACTGTGTAAACCAACATAATAATTCTCGAATACCATGATCAATTTATAATAGTAACAACACTAAATAGAGAAAAACTTATGTGGATTATTGAACAGGAGATATGCGAATTTGAATTCACAAATACATCTAAGTTTTGATGAGAATAGCATTATATTTCATCAACAAAATGTATAAAATAATGAAAATGTACCATATGCTTAAACATTGACAAGTTAGATAAGTAGTACCTAATTCATGGATGATTTCTTGAGTTTTCACAATTTCTTGATAAGATTTCCTAGATCCTAGTTTTAGGTGCAAGATTGCAATACAAACCCAACCATGTGAATATCAATCCTTATCCACCCCAACCAAGTGGAATTTTTTGACTTGTCAATGAGGAAGATCGCAATGCCAATGGCTCGAGAACAAAAATTAACTCGACTTAGTCACTTAAGCTCACTAGGTTAGCACCATCCACAAATTATATATATAAATATTGATTGACTCATACATGTTGTTGGTGAGATAGAGCTAATCCAATCCCATTAGGTTGGAAGTTTGAAATGATGACCTAATGGAAGCTAATCGTAAAAACCTACAAAGGTTCTAAAGGCTAGCATTTAGATAATTCATCCCCACACAAATTAGAGATAGTTAAATCTGCCACAAATTAAAGATAAAATAATACAACACATATAGATGACTTGTGACAATTCTAGCACATAGTCATGAAGGAATGAGGGTAGGGACATATCCTATATATGGAGAATTGATGATGATAACCTAATATGAGTATCACATAGAGAAGAAAAAGATAAGGGAGGAATATTAGGAAAAAAAGAAGAAAAGGAAAGAAGAGAGAAAAACATAAGATCTAATATATAATAGGGATTAAGGGAGATACTAATATGTAATTAGAGATATGTAGAGGATGCATGGAAATGTATTATATTAATAAATTATTATATGAGAATTTTATGGAGACTCAATATGTGTATGATGAACGAATGTGTGTGCATTTTACTTTTTTCACTTTGTAATCTTATCATACATGTTCTAGAACCTTCCTTATCCATCACATTGGGGTAGTACACAATAGTAATATTGAAATAACTCATCTCATAGGTTTGCATTGTATTGTCAATGTTTGGTTCCATTGTTGGGACCCTAGTTGTTTCTAAGGAGAGATTGAACCTATATGAGTATTTTAGTGAGAAAAAAATTAAGGAGTTTTAGATGAATAGAAATAATTATGATGCTTTGTGGCAGTGTACATTGTGTCCTAATCCGCAAGATTGTTAGGAACCTAGGGGTGAGGAATGGAATGAAATTCTTGAAAAGATGCAACTATTGAGGTAGATCTAGTTTGAGCAATTGAGGATGGATAAAATAATAAATGAAAAACTAAATACAAAATACCAATGGATAAATGAGACAACAAGATATTAAGAGAGATTGATGATGATATTGAGATGACATATGAAATGAATATTTATGAAGAGATAATTAAAATAGCCTCAGGAAAGTGAAGTGTTATTGCAAGAGGATTAAGAATGATAGGGAAGCCTCATTGGATCATGCCAAGAGGGTTAACACTTAAAAAATAGAGAATCTTGAATAAGAGGAATCAATAGATAAAATGTTGTTGATTAACATCAATACATCATAACAGTCAACAAACCTGATAAGAAGAGAAAATTTTGATAAGGTTGGAAAAGAAAATAAAGGAATATTATGAATTGGTGGAGTTATCTAGGAGAGGGATTAGTTGCAATAGTTCATAGTTGAGGCTTGGAAGTAGGAGTACTCAACTATTTGGGCTTTTAACTCAAGAACCATATTGTGATCTAGCTCTATCAATAAAGGATAATTACTAACTCTAGTTTCTAGATTAAAACATCTATGTTTTAGCCCAAAATATTTGGATGATATGGTAAGTAGGAATGCAGACATACAAAAAGATAGAATACCAAAAACCTATAATTCCAAGTGTTGGTTCTCAGTTGTGCTCTAGTTGGTTTGTCCTTGATGAAAAAATTCACCTTTGGGTATCTTTTGGCGTGACATTCAAGTGGTCTTGGCGACAGTGGAAAAGTCTATCGGTATAAGTATTTCTCACCGCAGAGAGGTCTTACCGAATGAGTCAGGTCTCACCGACTAATACATAAGGAGGTTCATTGGCATAAGAAATCCCTATCGGCATGTTGTTTCATCGAGCACTTTGTGTCTTGGTGACTAGCACAAGAAAGAACATATCGGCAAAAGTTGTGGCATTGATATAATATCTTAGCGAACTCATCATGTCTCCCCGACTGACAACAAAGGGTGCTCATTGGCAAGAGGTTTCTCTTCGTTGTAACGTCTTAGTGAAATCACATTGTCTCACCGACTGAAGGAAAAGGAGCATATCAGTAGGAGTGTTGTATTCGGTATGTGATCTCACTAAAGACATATTGTCTCACTGATCGTGCACTGAAAGGTCTTATCGGCAAAGGTTGTGGCTTCGCTGAAATGTCAGCAATTTCGTGGTGTCTTACTGACTTGTGCTCAAAGGTTATATCAGTAAGAGTTAGAGTCATCGGTATAGGGTCACAATGAGTTTGTAATGTCTTAGCAACTCAGAGTGGATAAAGCATTTCGGTATGACTCATGTGCATCGAAAAGAGGTCTTGGCGAGTGACCTTTGGTCTCGCCGATGAAACACAAAAGGACTTTTTCAGCATAGGATTTGACTTGTCTCAGCGACACAGAAGATGGTTGGTGACTTTCGGTATGACTCAAGAATTCTACGAGAGGTATCCTCGATGATGGTATGCTATAGCGACACACAAGTGGATGAAGACTTTAGGAAAGACATGGTGTGCTCTATAGGAGGTCTCCCCGATATCATAATGTTATAGCGAAGCACATAAGAAAAAAGGTCTTTGTCAGTATGAGAATTGATTTCTCTTGGTGATCTAAGGTGAATTTGGGATGTTTCGGTATGACATAAAACAATCTACAAGATGTCTCCCTAATTATTTGAAGTTACAACGATACACAAGATGGATGGGAGTATTGGTGAAACATAGAGCAATCTATATAGTGTCTCCCCGACTATTATTGTCTTGGCGACTTGGAAATGTCAAAGACCTTCGGCATAGGTATTGAATTGTCATGACAACACGTTTGATCACGAGGGCTCTTGGAAAAACAAAGACTTGTCTACAAGATGTCTCTTCGATATCAAGAGGTTACAGCGACAGTGATTGAAACGAAAAGGGGATCTCAGTGAGAAACTTGCTTATGTCTCAGCGATTGGAAAGAACATAACATATGAGCTCTCAGCATGACATAATATATTCGTTATGTCTTCTCCCCAACTCTAATGGGTTATGGAAAAAGCAATAACTAATAGTAATGTCTAGCGATTTAATTGCCTTCGACAGAACTATCTAGATGTCTCAGTGAATGGTTGACGAAGACTCAAACACTGTGGCCAACATCATGGATTGGCATCGAATCTCAGAACCGTTACATGGTAGAATATTCATTGAGTTTCCTTTTTTAGCAGTTGCAATTTTGAAATAATGGATGATTTATATCTCTCTGGATAAGCGTTACTCTTGATTTTTACCATCATCTACAGTTTGTCATTATTCAGCTTTATATTCAAAAATCTGCAAGAGAATTTCAAAATCTTGTGAAAAATGCTTTTTGAAGATTTCTTCATAACAGACATACTTGAAATGTATATAAATACCAGTGTAGAAAATAGTATGGGTTCCCTGGTTGTAGCTCTGGAATATTGTTCCTTGGCTGTATCAAACAGAGAGTTATGAGCTTAAATGAAAATAGAGAGATCCTCTGAGACGTGATTATTGTTTAGAAATATAATTTGAGGGGTTGGTGCTCCTTGGGATAGATATCTCTAAATGAGGGGTTGGTGCTCCTTGAGTGGGCGCTCAAAATTAGCCTATAAGGATTGTGAACAATTGATTAAAAAGGATTAAGCCTGTAAGGCATTTCGGGAGTGTTTTTATACCCCAGGAGGGTTTTCCACTTGGTAAAATCTTGAGTCTCCTTGTTCTTCTGAGTTCTCTCTGCTTTACTATGTTGTTATTTCAATTCACTGTTTGGTTATTACTTTTCTCAATTCTGTTTATGAATTATTACATTTAACTCATGAATGCATTAATCAGAGTATATTGAGATCAAATCTGAGCTATGTTTTTTTGAATTTTTTGAAAATTGGTCAAATCTATTAAAACACTAATTCACCCCCTCTCTCAGTGTCATTTTAACTCCAATAATTGGTATCAGAGCATAGGGTCCTCTGATAGGTTTTAATCAACTTGGATTGATCTTGGTCTTAGAGTTTGTTTTTAATGGCACATTCTCAAAATGGTGCATCTGTAACCAGAGCTCTGTTATTTGATGGAACAGATTATGTGTTCTAGAAAATTAGAATGGAAGCTTTTCTTATTTCTTTTGATGTTGATGTTTGGAGCATTGTTATAAATGCTTACAATGTACCATCCTCTATTCCCACTAATCCTGCTAAAAAAAAGAGGTATGAAACAAATTCCAGAGCTAAGCGTGCCATCTTGTTTGGGTTAACTAAAGATGTGTTCATTAAAGTCATGCATTGCAAATCTACTCATGATATTTGGGAAAAACTTGAAACTATATATCAAGGGAATGAGAAAGTCAAACTGTCAAAAATCATTACACTCAAACATCAGTCTGAGGAGTTGAAAATGAAGGATGATGAAAAAATGGCTGAATATTTCCTAAGAGTTGATGAAGTTGTCAATGCAATGAAAGGTCTAGGTCAAGAGGTTAATGAATTTTATGTGGTCACAAAGGTTGTTAGAACCTTACCATCCAAATTTGAATCTAAGGTTTCAGCCCTAGAAGAAAAGAAACACTTTGATTAGCTTACCTTAGACAGCCTGCAAGGAATACTTACTGCCTATGAAATGAGAACTAGCAAAAAGAATTCAACAGGAAAAGAAACTGCCTTTAACACTGAAAAGAAAGAAAAAGTCGAAGTCAGTGAATCAGAGTTGTCTAATTCTAATGAATCCCATTTTGTTAGAAGATTTAAAAAGGGATCAAGAAAATATAAGGGAAAACTTCCCTTTAAATGTTTTAACTGTGGCAAAATAGGTCACTTTACTGCAAAGTGTCCCTATGATGATCAAATTAGTGACAATGAGAAATCTAGAAAACAGCCTAAGAAGAAGGCCTTTAAACCTAAACGAAATTTCAACTTCATGAAGAAGAATAGTCTGTTTAGTAAAGATGAAACTGATTTTGATTCTGAAGATTCATCAGCAGAAGAAGATGAAACTTTGTTCATGGCTGAGATTACTCAACAAGAAGATTCAAACACCATTGACATTGAAGAAGGTGAGGTAGATCTTGAAAGTGAGCTGAAATGTGCTTTAAAAGAGGTCAGAAAACTCAAAAAACAAGTTCTTGCTCAAGAACATAAACCAGATCAAGAAATGGTCTCTCTGAAAACTCAGCTTGAAGAAGCTAAAAGAGTTGAAGACTGTCTTCGAGAGACTATAAGTTGCAAAGATCAAGAAATTCAAAAACTAGAACAAGAAGTAGTCTGTCTTAGGAAGGAAATTGAAAAATATGAAAGCATCCTAAAATTGAATGAGATGCTCAGCAAGCAAAAGATGTACAAAGATAAAACTGGTGTTGGTTTTGAAAAGGGTGAATGCTCAATTTACCATGCAAAACAAAACCCCTCTTCTGAAGTCAAAGGTTCAAGTTCAAATCACTTAGAATTTGGTAACGATCATGTTCAGTCTTTAAGAGGTAATAGATCTTCATACAGAGTCAATCCTTTCTTCTATGGTTATTGTTTTTTTTGCAACAAATTTGACCATAAGGTGAACACTTGCAGGTTTATGAATCCTAGAATACCCAGGTTTGGTCTTAGGCAACACTATGGTTTTGTTAGATAGATCAAATGTTTTAAATGCAATGCTTTGGGACATTCTGTCAAACAGTGTAGAACTGATCTGCAATCTAAACAACATAAAATTAAAAAGGTTTGGAAACCTAAGATTGTTAACAACATTGAGCAAACTATGTTGGTTCAAACTAATTTTCATTCCAAGAAAAAGGACTTATGGGTCCTGGACAGTGGATGTTCTAACCATATGACTGGCGACAAGGATAAGTTTATAAATCTTGAAGATTATGTAGGTGGTTATGTTAAGTTTGGTGATAACTCTGGTATTCAAATTAAAGGTAGAGGTTCACTTCTTCTGAATGAAGACACTCCTATCTATAATGTGTACTATGTGGAAGGTCTCAAGCACAATCTTCTAAGTGTTAGTCAAATCTGTGATAGTGGTTATCATGTTCTTTTCACTTCGCAGGGATGTGAGATAAAGAACAAGCTTGGAAAGGCTATTGCAGCTAGAAGGAGGACAAAAGGAAATGTGTACAATCTTCTCGACACATCAAGCAATGGAAATAATCAAGGTATGTGTTTAATAGGCCAAATTGAAGAGAGTTGGTTATGGCGTAAAATATTAGGACACATAAACTTTGAAAATTTGATTAGAATTAGTAAGAATCAGAATATTAGAGGTTTACCAGTTCTTAACAAGCTAGAAAATTCTGTGTGCAAAGAATGTCTAAGTGGTAAACAAACAAAAGTCAATTTCAAAACAAAAGAACATTCTTCTTCAAAACCTTTATAGCTTGTGCATACTAATTTATGTGGACCAACCAGAACAAGGTCTATTAATGGTGAAAAGTATTTTATGCTATTTGTGGATGATTATACTAGAATGGTTTGGGTCACATTTCTTAAGCACAAATCAGAAGCATTTGAAAGGTTTAAAATCTTTCGTAAATTGGTTGAGAAGGAATCTGATTTGAAACTTAAATTTATGTGATCTGAGAAAGGAGGTGAGTTCACTTCTCAAGAGTTTATTGATTACTATGAATAGCATGGCATTAAAAGACATTATGCTACAACAAAAACACCTCAACAAAATGGGGTAGTTGAATGTAAGAATAGAACTGTAAAAGAAATGGCTAGAACCATGCTAGATGAAGTTAAGTTGTCTGATATGTATTGGAAAGAAGTTGTTCATACAGCTGTATACATTTTGAATAGAGTGCAGCTTAGGGTGAAATCTAAACACACTCCTTATGAACTTTGGTATGGAAAAACTACTTCTGTCAAACACTTCAAAATTTTTGGAATTAAGTGTTTTATCAAGAAAGATGATGATAACCTTGGGAGCTTTCAATCAAAGAGTGATGTGGGTATCTTTTTGGGATACTCAACTCACAGCAAAGCTTATAAATGCCTTAACAAAAGGATTAATAAGATTTTTGAAGTTGTTAATGTAAAATTTGATGAAAGACCACATTTGTATGCTAAATCTTTGCAGGATAATGAGGAAGAAGAACTTGAACTAGAAATAATTTCAGAAGGAGCTGAAACAATAAAGCCTAATACTGATTCAACAAGCCCTAGAAATGAAACAACAAGTCCTAAAAAGGTTGCATCAAAAGCTCTAGCTAAGTATCACCCCAAAGACCAGATTATTGGGGATAAAAATGCAGGAGTTCAAACTAGAAGAAAGGCTACAAAATTTGATGAAAAGGCACAAATAGCTTTCTTTCTAGTTACTCAGTTTGAACCTAAAATTTTTAATGAAGCTCTCACAGACTCATGTTGGCTTAATGCTATGCAGGAAGAAATTGATCAAATTGAGAAAAATTAGACTTGGGAGTTAGTCCCAAGACCAAATGACAAGAATGTCATTGGAGGCAAATGGATATACAGAAACAAGCTTGATGAAAATGGTAATGTTATTCACAACAAAGAAAGATTTGTCTGCAAAGGCTATGCTTAATAGGAAGGTATTGATTTTGGTGAAACCTTTACACCCGTTGCTAGATTAGAATCTATCAGAATATTCTTGGCTTATTATGTTTATAAAGACTTTATTGTTTATCAAATGTCAAAACTACTTTTTTAAATGGCTATTTAGATGAAGAGGTCTATGTTGAACAACCTAAAATATTTATGTGCAAAGATAAGCCTGATCATGTTTACAGATTGAAAAAGGCCCTCTATGGCTTAAAACAAGCACTTAGAGCTTGGTACTCTAGGATAGACAGTCATTTGATTTCAAATGGTTTTGTTAGAGGAGGTGTATATAGCAATCTTTATGTTAAAACTGAAGGTTCTGATATTCTGGTTGTTGAAATTTACGTTGATGACACTATCTTTGGCTGCAACAATGTTACATTGAGTAAAAAATTCTCTCAGCTAATGGAATCAGAATTTGAAATGTCATTATTAGGAGAATTAAATTTCTTCTTGGGTCTTCAAATCTCTCAATGCGAAAAATGGAATATTTCTTTCTCAAACCAAGTATGCTAGAGAGATGCTTAAGAAATTTCAGATGGATGAATGCCATCCAGTTAGCACTCCAATGGTTACTGGACGCAAACTTACTAAGGTTGATGATTCTCCTGATACAAATCAAACTGAATATAGATCAATGATTGGAAGTCTGTTATATTTAAATACTTCTAGACCTGACATCATGCATGCAGTTTGCATTGTTGCATGGTTTTAGGCATCCCTAAAGAATCCCATGTCATTGCTATTAAAAGGATTTTTAAATACATTCAGGGCACTCTTAATTATGGTCTTTGGTATCCTAGAAGAAATGATTTCTCTTTGATTGCTTATACTGATGCTGACTAGGCTGGTTGTTTAGATGATAGGAAAAGCACTAGTGGTGCTGCATTCTTTCTTGGTGATCATTTAGTGGCATGGCACAACAAGAAACAAGTATCTGTTTCTCTTTCTACTGCTGAAGAAAAATACATTGTTGCCACTTTATGCTGTACTCAAGTACTGTGGATGAGTCAGACTCTTTCAAATATGGGTATTGATGTTTCTAAACCTATTTCCATTCTTTGTGATAACACTAGTGTGATAAATATTTCAAAAAATCTTGTTATGCACTCTCGCACTAAACATATTGCTATCAAGTTTCACTTTCTTCGGGAAAAGGTTTTGGCTAATGAAGTCTGCTTACAGTTTTTTGGCTCACAAGATTAGGTGTTACTAAGCCCTTAGTTAAAGATTTATTTGAAAGGTTGAGACTTCGATTGGGAGTTATCTCTCAATCTTTACTTCTCTAATTTTCCATGCATTGGCTTAGGGGGAGCATGTTAAATAGTTTGATTCACTTATAGCTCTCCTACAATCTTGTTTGCTACACTGTTACTTTTTTTTGCAGCTATTTCTCATGGTTGGCTTCTCAGTTGTGATTCATGGCAATGCACATTCTTCTCTTCTATCTCTGTCATTGAGGCAAAAAGGGGGAGAGTCATTTGTGTTTTACCATCAAGGACAAAGGGGGAGTTTGTTGGTTCTCAGTTGTGCTCTGGTTGGTTTGTCCTTGATGACAAAATTCACCTTTGGGTATCTTTCAGTGTGACATTCAAGTGGTCTTGGCGATAGTGGATAAGTCTATCGGCATAAGTATTTCTCACCATAGAGAGGTCTTATCGAATGAGTTAGGTCTCACCGAATAATACATAAGGAGGTTCATCGGCGTAAGAAATTTGTATCAGCATGTTGTTTCATCGAGCACTTTGTGTCTTGGTGACTGGCACAAGAAAGAACATATCAACATGAGTTGTGGCATCGATATAATATCTTAGTGAACTCATCATGTCTCCCCGACCGACAATAAAGGGTGCTCATCGGCAAGAGGTTTTTCTTCATTGTAACATCTTAGTGAACTCACATTGCCTCGCCAACCGAAGGAAAAGGAACATATCGATAGGAGTGTTGTATTAAGTATGTGGTCTCATTGAAGACATATTGTCTCACCAACCGTGCACCGAAAGGTCTTATCGGCAAAGTTTGTGGCTTCGTTGAAATGTCATAGCGGTTTCGTGGTGTCTTATCGACTTGTGCTCAAAGGTTATATCAGTAAGAGTTAGAGTCATCGGTATAAGGTCACAACGAGTTTTTAATGTCTCAGTGACTCAGAGTGGATAAAGCATTTCGGTATGACTCATGTGCATCGAAGAGAGGTCTTGGCGAGTGACCTCCGGTCTCACTGATGAAACACAAAAGGAATTTGTCGGCATAGGATCTGACTTGTCTCAACGACACAAAAGATGGTTGGTGACTTTTGGTATGACTCAAGCATTCTACGAGAGGTCTCCCCGATGAAAGTATGCTATAGTGACACACAAGTGGATGAAGACTTTAGGAAAGACATGGTGTGCTCTATAGGAGGTCTCCCCAATATCATAATGTTATAGCGAAGCACATAAGACAAAAAGGTCTCTGTCGGTATGAGAATTGATTTCTCTTGGCGATCTAAGGTGAATTTAGGGTGTTTTTATATGACATAAAACAATCTACAAGATGTCTCCCTGATTGTTTGAAGTTACAATGATACACAAGATGGATGGGAGTATCGGTGAAACATAGAGCAATCTATATAGTGTCTCTCTGACTATATATTGTCTTGGTGACTTGGAAATGTCAAAGACCTTTGGCATAGGTATTGAATGGTCATGGCGACATGTTTGATCATGGGGGCTCTCAGAAAAAGAAATACTTGTCTACAAGATGTCTCTATGATATCAAAAGGTTACAACGACAGTGATTGAAACGAAAACAGGATCTCAGTGAGAAACTTTCTTATGTCTCAGCGATTGGAAAGAACATAACATATGAGCTCTCAGCGTGACATAATGTATTTGTTATGTTTTCTTCCCAACTTTGATGGGTTATGGCGAAAGCGATAACTAAGAGGAATGTCTGGCGATTTAATTGCCTTCGAAAAAACTATCTAGATGTCTCAGCGAATGGTTGATGAAGACTCAAAAACTGTGGCTGACATCATGGATTGGCATCGAATCTCAGAACCGTTAAATGGTAGAATATTCATTGAGTTTCCTTTTTGAGCAGTTGTAGTTTTGAAATAATGGATGATTTGCAGCTCTCTGGATAAGCGTTACTCTTTATTTTTACCATCATCTACAGTTTGTCATTATTCAGCTTTATTCAAAAATCTGCAAGAGAATTTTAGAATCTTGTGAAAAACACTTTTTGAAGATTTCTTCATAACAGACATACTTGAAATGTATATAAATACCAGTGTAGAAAATAGTATGGGTTCCCTGGTTGTAACTCTAGAATATTGTTCCTTGGCTGTATCAAACAGAGAGTTATGAGCTTAACTAAAAACAGAGAGATCCTCTGAGACATGATTATTGTTCAGAAATATAATTTGAGGGGTTGGTGCTCCTTGAGATAGATATCTCTAAATGAGGGTTTGGTGCTCCTTGAGTGGGTGCTCAAAATCAGCCTATAAGGCATTGTGAACAGTTGATTAAAAAGGATTAAGCCCGTAAGGCATTTTGGGAGTGGTTTTTATACCCCAGGAGGGTTTTCCACTTGGTAAAATCTTGAGTCTCCTTGTTCTTCTAAGTTCTCTCTGCTTTACTGTGTTGTTATTTCAGTTCACTGTTTGGTTATTACTTTTCTCAATTTTGTTTATGAATGATTACATTCAAATCATGAATGCATTAATCAGAGTATATTGAGATCAAATCTAAGCTTTGTTTTTTTGAATTTTTTGAAAATTGGTCAAATTTGTTAAAACACTGATTCATCCCCCCCTCTCAGTGTCATTTTAACTCCAACACCAAGAAATTAAGGAAAGTGAAGGGAGTAAAAATTTAAAGAAAATCTTCAATAATCTAGAATTTTCCATAGAAACAATAATATCATTTGAAGATGGAGGTAATGATTTTAACTTTATTAATGGAAATATAGTAACCAATAAAGATTTATTAAAATACATGTACTTAAAATAAAAAATCCCTCATGAGGAGATGATCCTCCCAAACCAAGAGTCATCCATTGGGCCAATTAAAGTGAGAAAAGTTTCATCAAAAGATATACCATTTCAAATGGATGAAGGGGCATTAGAAAGAGATTTCATGAGAGTGTGAGGGAAAATGTTTCTTTGACACTAAACTATCTAAATATAAGGGCAGATTGAGGAAATTGTTGCGATAACTCTAAGCTAATGTATTCATGTAAAAGATGTTGATCTAAAACACCTACAACATTTAAAATAAGTAAATGCACATTTAAAATATTTCCCAATGAATTTATGTTAATTACAATTTTTTTTGGAATACTTGTTGATTACAATGATATTAAAAATACTCAAAATGTTGAAATACCCATAACATTGAAATCCTCCAAACTTGAAGTGTAAATGTTATCTTCCTATGAAGTTTCCCCTAGGAAATCAAAGGGTTTTCATCCTCCAATCTCCAAGACACAAAAGGATATTTTTCTTATTAGCTCCCAAACCTAAGTGTTTTTGAATCCTTGAATTCAATATTTGAACATAAGTGCTCAAACTATGCAAAGCGGGGGTTTGTTTTCAATGTATTGGAAAAAGATGTAAATTGATGAAGCTACTTAGCTTAAATAGATATTGAATGCCTAGTTGGGGACCACACACAATAAGGAATTTGAAATTTTCCCCCATATCCAGAACCCCAAAGGGAAACCCAACTAACTACAAGCTAAGATGATTTTTTTTTAAAGGAATTTGTTGGAATCAAGGAACACTGAGAGGGGGGTGAATCAGTGTTCTGCAAAATTTAACTTTATTAACTTGATCTTTAAACCACTTATAGCAATGAACCAAAAGAAAGATGCAATAACACAAGGCAATCAACCACAACACCATAACACAAGGATTTTTACTTGGAAACCCTATTAGGGGAAAAACCATGATGGAGATTAATCCACAATATGATTATACTCAAAATAAGTGTTTACAAATGGGGAATGTGCATGCATTCAGGCACACTACCTAGAGTTTACTGCTCAAATACAAAAAGGCTTACTGCCCAAGGAAGACACACTATCTTATAGTCATAGATAGACAACTGGAGTGGATGAACTATAAGATAGCATCTTCTTATGCCTGACTATAGTTCCAGTTAAGCACATTGATTGCATTCTTCACATTTTGTTTGAATATGCTCTTGAAACTTTGTTTGCTTTAATTTGGATCACCAATCATTGTTCTGTGCAAGTGAAACTACACACAATCGATCTATATTCCTTCTGAATTTTTCATCATATTGCAACACACATCAAATTGATATGAATAATTGATTATATATATACACAATTAGAAATTATATCAACTACATGCCGACTTTAACAAAATATAAAATGTGTACAAACTATCGGCTCAAACCATAGATAATTATCAATGTGCACCAACCAATGTCATCCAAAACATAGTAAGGACCCAAAACAACATCCTTGAATATGAAACAACTTAAACAATTATGCCTCAAAGATCCACAACACACTACACTCATCTAGTCGGCCTTTCTGTACTATTAGACTGAGAATCAATAAACTGGATCTTCTAACTTGCACACCAATCAATACGAGGCCCTATGATTCAAAGATAAGATAGTTCATACATCAAAATACCTTCCCTGAGATCCACAAAACAAAAAGATAACAGGAAATTACATATGATCCAATGTACACAACTCTGTTGGATGCCCTATTTTAGTTTTGATAGTTAACATATATCTTCAATTTGATTTCTAGTGCAAGCAAATAATGAAGTGCAAATATGATTACTGACCAAGGTTTCCATCAATGACAACACCAGATGACTTATGTAGTGTCTCATTCCAAAAATTTCCCTCTTTGGTATTGATGGCAACACTTAGTGAAAAATGACTAAGTGTCAAAATCAGTACCAACATGAATACACTGCAATCCTCAAAACTTTTAAAAAAAAATTTAATCGCAACTCCCCCTGAGATGAATATGACATTTTTCACTACCCCACACTCCTCCTTTGACATCAATGAAAATATGGGAATGCACATACCAAAATCCATACAAAAATTCTATGAATAGATTGTATATGTACAAACATGTCTTTCTAACTTACATGGATTGGAATACATCTGCAAAATTATTCTTCAACGGGCTTAAACTAGTGTCCCAACCCTCTTTGAGACTCTCCAAAATAGTCATGTGACCACATAGTAGGTAGGATTGCATCTCTGTTGACTCAAGATTTGTTGGATCACTAACAACCATAGCATTCTATGCTTCCTTCAATGCACTAAGCATTGTCTCCATTTTAGGACCAATTATTCCTTTGAGCTCACATACCCTTTCAAAAAAATTGTATTTTTCATGCTTCACACTTTTAATTTTTTCAAGTAGGGCTATGACTTGAAATTCTTGCTTACTCATAGAAACAGTTAGAGGATCAAAGGCTTGACAAATATTTGCTAACTGTTTCTCATATTCCTTAATTTTCTTCTCAGTGACCTCAGTGAATTTTGAAAAAGATAAGCATGACTTGTAGATATTTCCACCCTCAGATAATGCACCTTGAATGTTCTTCTCATAGGTAGCTAATAAGGATTTATCATTAGCAATCATACACTTCAATCTATTGAACCTGTTTGCATCAAATTCTTTTTGGACCTTATCCTTAGTTGACTTTTCAAGAGACTCAAAGTGAGTACTTACAAAGTTGATAATTTTCTTCAGATAACCATAGGGAGAATCAAATGAGTCCTTGACATATGTGGGCATGATTTTCTCAAAGATATCGGATGCAAGACTTAGTAGCTCACTGCCCTCAATGTGAGATTTCAATATCTCCTCCCTTGCCTTGGCCTGAGCAAATGATGCTACCTTCAATTTTTGAATAGGAGATAGAGTGGCCAAGTTGATAGGACTTTCAAGCAATTTAGGGTCAAACTTCTCTTGTTGCTCTTCTAAAACTTCTTTACTACCTTTGTAGTGTCTCTTGCTCCCATAGCAACCTCCTTTGCCTCAACCTTCTTTTCTTCAACCATAGATTCTTTCTTGGCTTTGGGAATCTCTATTTCTTCAACTGACATATCTTTAGGAGCTTTAGTCTCCATGGGAATTTCAATAGCTTGCATATCTAGAGGATTCTAAGTGTCCTCAATCATGTCTTCTTTCACTTCTTCAATTTTTGGACCAGATGGAACATCTTCATCATGAGTTTCTTCAAAGACAACATTATATATGTTCTTCAACAAAACTTCCTTAAGAATTTTCTTGGTGTCTTTTGCTACTTCCTTAGTCTGTCTGATCATAAGCTTATTCAGCCTTGTTTTTCTCTTAAAATCCTTTTTAGTATCATTGAGAATTTTCTTGATTTCTTCTATTGACATTACCGAACATAGATCAGCAAGTATGTGTTCTCTCATTTGTTCATCTTCAAATCTTGCATTCACTCTCCTCATTTCTAAGACTTCCTATAACCCTTTAGGTAACTTTGAAATTATTTCAATGAGAGTCATATTGAAAATATTTAAATATTTTATTGTGGCTTCTTCAAGGGTTCTCTGACCAGCACTATCAAAAGTGTCATACCATTCAGAAAGTGGTTTGAGATTACCATCCTTAATTAAAGCTTTTCCCACTTCCTCTATAGTCATACCTGATCTATCATTTTTCACCTTTTTCTTTTCTTTCTATTCATCGAAGGTCTTGTACTTAGAGACTTTTGATGCCTTTGTGCCCTTATGCTTGATTTCTCTTACTTCTTCATCTGATTCAATTTCTTCCTCTTTCCTTCTCTTTCAGATGTCTTGACTTGAGCTTTAACTAGGCTTGATTTCTTTGTAGGACTGGATAAGAGTGCAAAGCTCCTTGTAGATCTAGATTTGGCAGAGGATCCTACTAGACTAGATGACTCAACTCTATTAGACTCTCCTTCTTTAGCTTGTTCTCTTTTCTTCCTAGCTTCCCTCACCGCTTCAACTGATATATTGATGCTTTCTGTAAAAGTTCAACTTCATTTCTCACCTTCTGGACTATCATAGGCTTCTTTATTTCTACATGCACTTACATATTCTTCTCTTCAAAGGTACCAAACTTTTCTTCTGTCAGATCCCGAGGTTTACTCAACAATTTTTGGACATACAACTCCAAAATGTGTTCTTCAACCTCATATCCCATAGGCATTATCCAAACTATTCTAGGTTATGTTGCTTCTATCAAACACTGGTCAATGTCAACCATGAAGCAAATAGTGTCCTTATATTTTTCCACAATAGATTTATGAATCCTTTCCCTAGCTTGCATTTCACTCTGGAATCTTTTGAAGTAACCCCATATAACATTTTTCCTTGCTTTTCTATCACCAATTCTATATAAAATGTCTTTGATTTGAACAACTACCCATCTGTCACCTTCCCATTGCACTTTACCAACTCCCGAAACTTCATTCATGAAGTAGAAGAATAGACATAACAATAGATTGCCATAATTGAAAGAGTTCTTGTCCTTCTTGATTTTGCCAAGATTTTCAATCAACTGGCTCCAGAGTAACTCACATAAGTCATACTCTACATTTTCCTTGATCATTTGATAAGCTACATAGATTGTAGTACCAGATAGAAATTTATCTTGGTTGGAGTAATAGATTTTATATCCAATAACCATAGAAGCAAATATTACATCCAATTTAATGATGTCATTAATTGTCATGGCTCTTTTGTCAAAAATAGAACCAGTTGCCTTAGTGACTATTTGGTTCTTCACAAATTTCAATGTGGCAACCCACCAGATGAATTTAGAACAATAACAATGCTTCTAGCTTCCCTTGTGATCTTGAAGGGCTGATTTAACCACATGAAATTGACATCCTCTCGACTTAGTATGTATCAGACCCATTCATTTTCGTTCGAACATGGGAAACTTCACAATTTTCATGAACTTCTTCTCCTCCAAAGTCTTAAATTCAGGCCTTACATAGAGATCTTCTCTCACAATGTGATGTGTATAGATTTAACAATTGGGAGCTTCCTAATTCCTCAACATTCACATGAACATATTCCCTAATATCTTCAATGTGAAAAACACCATATAGAACAAAAGAAAATGCACCTAATGGTTATGTCTCAATGGATTTGAACAGGTACCATTTGAATTTTGGGTGGGGTCTATCCTTAATATCAACTACCAATGGAGCAACCATTTCTAGAAATTTCAAGTTCACAAGTTTTGCAGATAAATAACTTTTGCTGAATTAGGGTTTGATCGCCGAATCGCCCTCAAACTTGTATCTCGCCAAAATTCACTTGTAGAGCTCTCCAAAATTATTCTTCATGAAATGCAATGTGACGAATGAGGAATAGAAGTAACTTTTATATCATTCACACACCTAAATTTTTATCGCAATAAATTATTTTTCCCTAGGTCTTTTGTACACCCTGTTTTCATAGCCTATGAAAGAAAATTCTTCTACGGACCTTCAATTTTACATAAATTTCCTCCACAACTATTCCCAAAACATCTGTAGATCACTAATGCAATCATTGCAATTTTCCACATTCTGGTACCAACTACCAGAAGGGGGGTAAAATATTTTCTTGAGACCTCCCCCTAGGCCAGAGGCCTTAAACTAATTTCCAGAGGAATTTCTAGGAACGGATTTTGGTGCGAGCTCATTTCCTGCATTAGAAGCACTCTTCTTCACCCATGTCTTCTTCATTTGATTCTTGATTTCATCCACAGTAACTTTTCCTTTTCCCTTATCATCCTTTTGCATATTTTTCCTTTTGTTTACCAGACCCTTCCTTCTTCTACAGAATCTTGCAATGTGATCAGATTTGTTACAATTATAGCACACACCATTTCTTTGTCTAGACCAGTTATTCCATTGATTTTCTCTTGATCTGCACTGGTTAGCAATATGGCCAAATCTATTGCAGCTTGCATAACATATGACATTTCTATTGAAAAAGTTGTTTGTCATATTTCTGCATTCAATTGACTTATGACCATACTTATTTCAATTGAAACACTAACCAGAGAATAATGGACCACTTGAATTCATTTTGCTTCTACGGTGAGAAGCCATATGACCAAATTTATTGCAACCAAAATAGCATCCATTGAACTTTTGAGCATTGGGTTGTCTTACCAGATACCTTCCAGCTTTGCTTGTTTGATTTCCTAGCCTAAATTTCCTTTGTCCAAATCTGGAGCTTTCTCCTTTCTCATATCCAAGACCTTGCTTGTCACCTCCAATCTTCTGACTTTGAATCAGTTCATCAAGCTTGGTTGAGCTAATCTTGAACTTCTCCTTGTATTCATTTGTAGTAGCAAGTTCATCCCTAAGAGTAATAATCTATCTTTCGAGCTCTTCTTCATTGTTTCTAGATTGTTGCAATTCAAGTTCCAACTAATTGAATCAATCATTAATTATGTTACATTCATCAGATTTTTCTTTCAAGGACTGAGCAAGATTCTCTTCATTCTTATTTTTTTCTTCAATCTCCTTGGTCATCCTCATCACAATAGATTCCATCTCATGCTTAAGGACAACATTATCTCTAGTGATATTTTCACATTCTTTTGTCTTTTCCTTCAAGGATTGACTTAGGTGTTCATCTTCCACGCTTTTACTCTCTTTCTGCTTGAGTTGATCACAGAGTTCCTTTCTCTTTTCCTTGGACTTATTGATTTTGTCTTTCAATGATTGAATGAATTTCTCAACATTCATGAGGCCTTCTTGCAATTCTTGGACTTCAGATTTGGACTAATCAAGATCATCTAGTGCCACCAAAAGTTGTTGATGAAGACTGTTGGAATCCATTGAATCACCTTCCCGAATCTTCCCCAAGCTATTAAAATTCTTTTGAGGAACTAGGCTCTCATACAAAAATGGAATCAAGGAACATTAAGAGGGGGAGATGAATCAGTGTTCTGCAAAATTTAACTTTATTAACTCTATCTTTAAACCATTTATAACATTGAACCAAAAGAAAGATGCAAGAACACAAGGAAATCAACCACAACACCATAACACAAGGATTTTTACATGGAAACCATGTTAGGGGAAAAACCACGATGGAGATTAATCCACAATATGAGTACATAATCAAAATAAGTATTTACAAATGGGGAATGCACATGCATTCAGGTACACTACCTAGAGCTCACTACTCAAATACAAAAAGGATTACTGTCCAAGGAAGGCACACTGTCTAAAAGTCATAGATAGACAACTAGAGTGGATGAAATATAAGATAGCATTTGCTAATGCTTGATTATAGTTCTGGTTAAGCACATTGATTGCATTCTTCACATTCTATCTGATTCTGCTCTTGAAACTATGTTTTCTTTAATTCATATCACCAATCTCTTTTCTAGGAAAGTGAAATTTTACACAATCGATCTATATTCCTTTTGAATTTTACATCATATCACAACACACATCAAAATGATATGAATAATTGATTATATATATACACAATTAGAAATTATATCAATTGCATGTCAGCTATAACAAAATATAAAACGTGTACAAGCTATCGGCTCAAACCATAAATAATTATCAATGCGCACCAACCAATGTTGTCCAAAACATAGTAAGGAACCAAAACAACATCCTTGAATATGAAACACCTTAAGCAATTATGCCTCAAAGATCCACAACACGCTACACTCATCTAGTCAGCTTTTTTGCATTGTTAGACTGAGGATCAATAAACCAGATCTTCTAATTTGCACACCAATCAATACAAGGCCATATGATTCAAAGATAAGATAGTTCATACATCAAAAGACCTTCCCTAAGATCTATAACAAAAAATCATAATAGGAAATTACATATGAGCTCCAATGTACACAACTTTGTTGAATGCCCTATTTTAGTTTTGATAGTTAACACATATCTTCAATCTGACTTCCAGTACAAGCAAATACTGAAGTGCGAATATGATTACTAACTAGGGTTGCTATCAATGACAACACTAGATGACTTGTGCAGTGTCTCATGCTAACAAAATTAACATGAATTGAAAACCCATATCTAATACAACATGCGAGTTAAACTATGTCCTCTAAGGTTCAATGACTGCATTACGACCACATCTAATAAACAAGAACTAACATCCATAATTATGTTTCCAAAAAGTGTTATACTTTGCTTGATTTGGGAATAATTGATGACAAATTGGACTTAATCAGGCCTTGATTTGGTGTTGTGAGGTGTCTACACATCCACATTAGGTCTTTGGCCCTTGTAAATTGAATAAAATACATTTATTGATGTCTTGCAAGAGTGTTGTAAGGTGTTGTAACACATCTTCATACTTTTCTAGGACCATAATGTTATAATTCACCTAAATAACCTTACCAAAACCTATTTCAAAGTGTTGTAAAGTCTTGTAACAAAATTTCACACTTTCCTAGGCTTGTCATCAATATTTACACCTTTCTTATGCTTTAAATGGCCCCTTTATACACTTATAGGCCTTAATTGAGTGTCTTGTTGAAGAAGAACCCAATAAACAACATTTATTACATTTTAATCTCTGACATCCACTCAAAATTTCCTAGGTGGACTAAGTCACCACCTTGGGCTACTTAGTCCCATTTGGCTCAAAAATCAAAATAAATTCAAAATTCTTTCAAGTTTTTATTCTTTAAGACCTAAGGTCGGCCTGTTATAAGGTATTTTCAAGAATTAAGGCATAATTGTGTATAAATAAGGGTTTTCCCCTTCATTTTTCAATCTTCTAACTCATATTAAGTCATAAATCCTTATCATTCATCACTCATCATGTTATCAAGTCAAGCAAGCTAGGGTTTTATCATTGCAAGTCATCCAGATAGCTTTCAAGGACATTCAAGGACAGATTCTTCATGTTTTGTTGCAGAAATTCTAGATCAAACATCATGGAAAGTATCTAACTCCATTGTTGCATGCTTCATTACATTCTTTCTTCATTTGGTTTAATTACCTAAAAAGGGGTTTGACCAAGGCAAACCCCCATACCCTAACAATCAATATTTTCTCCTTCTTGTCTTATGTATTTGCAAATTTAGGAACTTTAAGGGTTTGAAGATCATTGAAGAAAAGGTTGAAGACTTGTTGAAGACATCTCTTTGTTGACCTAGCCAAAATATCAACAAAAATTCACCTTCAGGCCCGAAAATCAGAGTTTCAGAAGTGGACACCTTTGGGAAATCAGAGTGCAAACTTAGGGCTTTCATTTCCACTTTCAAATTTTCAAAAATTTAGAAGTGGACTAAGTCACCACTAGTGGCGACTTAGTACCATTCAACCTATTTTTTAGATTTTTTTGTATATTTGGATACCCATTTGGCCGAAACAGGCTCTGGAGCAATTTTCCAAAAAAAATTTGAAAGTGGACTAAGTCACCCAACTTGGCACAAATGTTTCATCAGGTTTCAAAATTAGAATTTCCAGGATTTTAGAGTTGCTTCAATTCTGCAACACACTTCCAGATGCACACCTTTTGTCTTAACTTTCTATTTGTTTTTATTTGCATTTCTAGGTCATTTAGTTCATGTTTGCATATCACAATGTGTTTTCTATCACTTTGTATTTCTTAAGTTTTACATTAATAATCATCTTTCTTTTTCAGTTTATTGCACTTAGGACATTACATCTAGACACATTTCATCCCTCATTACATTAATCTTTAGTGTAGACATTAGCATTTTGGTCCATCTCTCTCCTTTTAGGTGAAAAACCCTATAAGAGTTAGGCATTAAGGTGCCAAAATCATCGTTTACAATAATGAATAGAATCACAATAAGAGTTCATTTATATTCAAAGCATTGAAATAATATCAACAAACATTCCATATATAACACCAGATAAATAACCATAAATGAATGTTCACGTAATAATAATCGATGAGTACATATACCATTTTCCTTACATACGAGTACATTATTACATGGTTCAATATTACATCAAGCTTCCCTTATAACAACAGGAAGAATTACATCAAATTACATTGCAAAATACATAAGGGATACAAATACAATACATATCATAAGCACTATCTCATGAACTGATACAAGATCTAGAACCTATGGAAAAGGTACCTCTTCATGCATACGAATAACAATTGGAAACCCAATGGAGTAAAAAGAACATTCCACCCAACCATGTGGAAACCTACGGTCCACCCCCCGTACTAGGAGATAGCAATAAGGTCCCACCACGAAACATTCAAGAAGATAGAAGAACGACACAAAGGCTAACACAACTCCAATAAACAAGTACATTATAACAACACACAATAGTGCCATTGCTTCCAGAGGCACACAAACATCAAAGGCAAATACAAGACAAGGGAATACTAGGTTGCAATAGGGAAGAGTGTCATCACATGGTACTGGCATGGATTATCCTAGTTGTCTCTCACTAGATGCCAACCCCCATCTATGGTTATCCTGGCTGCCCCACACTAGGCACTAGCCCCATAGGGTAATGTTGTGACCTTTTCACACATCGCCCCATTCAAATGGGGACCCCTAATTTTTGCTCCATTCTAGTCTTTTTGGCTTTGGTATTTGTCTCTCTCTCTCTTCTCTTTTCTGTTGTCTGCCTTTCGAGGATTGTGCCCGTCATTGAGTTTAAACTTGAATTTTGGCCAAGTCTAGAAATTAGGGTTTCCATCCTCCTTGCCAATTTGAGGTCAAATGAAGTGAGTAAATTGAGATTTGAGACTAACATTGATGTCAGTATGTTTTTAGCAAGTTTCCACTGAAGTTTCATCAAATTCCGGCTACTTACTATTTTTAGTAAGTGTGAAATTTGGAGCATTTTCTCAACACTTTCAAAGTTTCAACAATCACGCTGCATCTATAACACATCAAGTTGCTCACTGGACAAGTTTGAGCTAAAACAGACCACTTCTATTTTTAGCAGTTCAGCTTCTAGAGCCAATTTCAGGGCTTAGATGCAGAGTTTTTCAGGCATGTCGGAGATTCCTTCTTGGTTTTGAAGACCTTCATGACAGTATAACATGCAAAATGAGATGACAACTTTCAAAATTCAACCTTCCGAGGCTATTTTTAGGGTTTGCATGTCTGCATATTGCTTGTGGGTTTTCAAGAGCTTTGCGTTGATATGACATGCAAACAAAGATGGTCACTCATTTAGGAACTTACTATTTTAGCATATACATCCGTGATTGCTTCCAACTGCTAAAATCATGGGCGATCAATGCAACAAAAATGAAGACAAGCATGAGGTCATTTGATATGCATGCGAGATCAATTAAGGGTTTCCAGGGACCCAAAAGAGGTGTAAAAGTCAAAATTTTTTCAAAAACGTGTATACCAGCGTCGGCATCCTTCAAACTATCTGTTGGTAAAATTTGAAAATCGGAAGCACTTACTGTTTATAGTAAGTCATTTTTTAAACGAGCTAAAATAGAAAGTCAGCAACATGCGTCGATGCCAACAAGCAGGTCACGTGGTGAGGAGCGTGCCATTTGAATTTCAAGTCAAATGGAGTTGTGGAAGTCATGAAATTGAGCAGTTACTATAATAGTAAGTCACCTCCAGAAACATGCTATAAATAGCAGGTCAGCGCAAGGCATCAGCAGGTACAAGTCAAGCAAGTGATGAAGACCCTATGGCACAAATTTCAGATCAAACAGAGTTGCAGAGGATGGAAAATCAAGCACTTACTATTTTTAGCAGGTTGGTACAAATGAATTAGGGTTTCCTAAAATCAAGGGTGAAACACTACAGCCAGGCAGAAGTAGTATCTAGTCACGATCAATACCCTACAGGCAATCAGTACTCAAAATTTGAAGGCATTCTGAGCAATTGCTATTTTTAGTAAGTGGCTAAAATAGTAGGTACAGATATATATCAAGCATCAGTAGCGCAAACACATCCCGAGATTCAGAACAAAGCAAAATCCAACCTTTTTGGAGCTTGGAATTGGCTTGAAGTGAAAAATTGACAAACTTTCTAAAAATAGCAAATTAGGGTTAGCATGATCGAGTCACCCTAAATCAGGCAAAGAACATAAAATTCACTGAAACTGATAAATTTTCAAGTCCAACATCCAAATTCGCTTTAAAAGGCTGAAGACAAGTGAAAATTCTACCAAGGCAGAAATGAAGGCTCACAGGTCAAAGTGTTACAAATCTGAAGTTGACCCCTCCATAGGCGCCCAAGGACTTGGAAGATAGGATTTTTATCAAATGTTCAAAATTTGATGTTCAGAAGGTCAAATGTGCCTCAAGCTTGAAGGATCGACTTCAAAATTTGACTAAGTCATCAAATTGAAAGCTCACAGGGGGATATGTGCCCAAGCTTGAAGAGGCTCCAAGAGGTCTTCTAAGTATCCAAAATTGGAAGCCCACACCTCCATATGCGCCCAAGCTTGAAGAGGCTCCAAGAAATCTTCTAAGTATCCAAAATTGGAAGCCCACACCTCCAAACGTGCCCTAGCTTGAAGAGGCTCCAAGAAATCTTCTAAGTATCCAAAATTGGAAGCCCACACCCCAAACGTGCCCTAGCTTGAAAATGTGGCCTGAGAATATTCTAAGTGTTTCAAAGTGGAAGCTTGACAAGCAAAATGCGCCTTGAAGAGGAATGAATGCAGGAAAAGTTTCTAAGTGTTCAAAACTCAAAGTGCACACCTTGAAATGTGCCCTTGAGGGAGAAGATGATAGAAAAATCTTCTAAGTACTTAAAGTTTGAAGTTCAAGGGGTCACATGTGCCCAGGGTCAAAGAAGAAGCTTGGAAATTGACTAAGGCATGGAAATTTGAAGGAGGCACTCCTAAATGCGCCCTAGCTTGAGAGGTGGAGTGAAAATATTCTAAGTCTTGCAAATTTGAAGCTCCCTATCACACATGCACCCTTGAAGTTGAAGATGGATGAAAATTTTGCTAAGTGTTGAAAAATGGAAGCTCAGGGTATGATTTGCGCCCTTGAAGGAGAGCTGATAGAAATATTCCTAAGTCATGAAAATTTGATGCTCCATGGGTAAAATGCGCCCTTGACTTGGAGGAGGCCATGAAGAAATCTTTCGAAGTACAAAAACTTGATGTAGACGGTCTTATTTGCGCCCCTTGAGCTCAGAGCCTCAAAATTTTCCTAAGTTCTTAAAACTGGAAGCTCCATGGCTGAAATGCGCCCACCAAGTGAATAGAGAACTTAAAATATTCTAAGTCCTTGATATTGGAAGAAGAGCCTGTGAAATGCGCCCATCACAAGGTGGTTGTGCAAAGAAATTTTTTAAGTCACGAAACTGGGAGTTGCCCCTGCCAAATGCGCCCAAGAACTTAAATGAGGAAAGAGGACTTCAAAATTTTGAAAGTGGAAGTACTACCTGTGAAATGCACCCATACCCCAAGGAAGATGTTCAAAATATTCTAAGTGTTCAAGATTGGATGCTCACCCTTCAAAATACACCTAAGATGCATGAAGACAAAGTCAAAGCAATTGCATGCAAAAGAGGAAAAGGACATAATACGCCCAATTAAAGACAAGAATACATGCATGAAGACAAAGAATCAAGGCATCCAAATAAAGCATTGACATGCAAAATACAAGGCGTCCAAAGCATGAAGTGGGCCCCTTTGAGAATATTTTAAGTGTTAACACTTGAAACTTGACCCCTTGTTGGTGCCCAAGGTGAGTAGGGAATCTAGGCGTAGGAGTTTGAAGTTAAATGCCTTGAACATTTTGACCTTAGAAATATTTCTAAGTTTGGGAAATTTAAAGTGGATTCCTCTATAGGCGCCTAGAAGTTATGTGAGGAATATTTCAAGGCGTTGGAAAATTTTGAAATTTAAAATACCTCCTATCAAATGCGCCCAAGGCATTCAAGGAGAAAATTTTCCTAAGTGAGTCAAAATAATAAAATTTTCTCATCACATGAAAATGATTTGAAGATCAAATAATTTTTTTTCCTAAGGCAATCTAAATATTTTTTTCTAAGTATTATCAAAATCACGCCTGGACTTGGAAGTATGAAATTTGGATGAAATTGCCAGAGATGAAGTCAGTGAATGCCAGCTTCACGGGGTTGATAAAAAATTGAGTCGGAGCAAGAAAAAAATTCTCAAGGGGATGAAGAAATGGATTAAATTTGCTAAAAAAATTATTTTCTAAGGTTCAAAATTCAAAAAATTAAATGAACCCATTTGTTGTATACCCATGAATTCGATAAGTTCTGAAATAAACTTTCTTCTAGGTATTGAAGATTGTTGACAAGGAGTTGATTTTTAAGGTCTTCCACAACTTGCCAAGGATTCCAAGGTGGGGATTGTAAATGGGCACCAAGTTGATGAATTTACTAAGTAAAAGTTTGAACAAAAATTTCTAAGGCAAGAAAGGAAACGATGTTGAATTAGGTCGCCTTGGCGGATAAATTTGAAATTGGGCACCTGGATAATTTTGTATGAAAGCATTTTTTCTCGAGCCCGAGTCGGATGAAATATTAGAGTGAAGTACGTCGAGCAAAATGCAAGATAGGTTGAAAATTTGGCTAAGGCATGAAGAATTTGAATGCAAAGTTGGCTAGTGAAGGCGATGAATGCTTGGAAGTTAGAGCGTGAAAGTCCTGGTAAGTAAAGTGAATTTATATTATGAAGTGTTCTAATACCCTTCTCCTTGCTTGTTTTGCAGGAGGAATGTCGAGACCAGATAGTGATGACTTAAGTGATGAAGAAAATAATCCAAGATGACATTTCAACCTCGAAGGAAGAAAAGTTGCAAAAAATGGCTAAGTGTCGAGACTTAGTATAACTCGAGTGACAAAGAAGAGGTTGTTTGATCAAGTCCAAGAGGATCAAGAGCAGTGTGAACGCGTTTCCAGATGAGAATCTTTTGGAAGATGGACATTAATGGCTCATTTATTGCCCCACTCCTCTTGGTGGTGGTTTTTAGGGTGAACCTTGTTTAGGGCTGAGGTGGCACAATCTGGGCCATCCAGCCAATTGTAATATGAGCCGTCCGTTGGACTTGGCCAGCTATAAAAGGGGGAGTCCCCCTCATTTGTACTTTAGTAGAAGCAGAGCTTAGAGATCAGAGTAGAGAGTAGAGCAGAAACACTTTAGTTGTAACATCTTAGCATAGAGTAGTTTGAAGGAGAAGGAAAGTTTTCCTTTGAAAACTTTGTAAGAAATTGTTGCAAGAAACTATTGTAATAAAAGATCTTTCATTGAATGGTGAATTCATCTTTGTTATAAGTAGCTAGCAAGGTTTCTTCATCCCTTCAACTTCAAGTAGTGTAAAGTAGAGTAGTTTTCATTTTCATGCAAGTAGATGTTAGTTGTGGACTTGTGGAGTTAATTGAGGCAACTTCATTTTTTATCCATACCACTAGCAGCTTATTGACGACAAGTTTTCCTTGTGTGGTCAACTGGAAAACTTTATAAACTTAACTTCGATTGTGATTCATGTATGTGTATGCGTCGTTCTGATGGTACTTATATGTTGAATTATAATTTGAAAACCTCTTGTCACTCCCTTGAAGATTGCACCGACTTTGTGTAAGTTGTCCAATGTGAGGCGAAGCAGAGTCTGGTCGAAGTCCGTCAAGATTGATCCCACGTCCCGTCCTTAGATAGAACGTAAACTTCTTAGCCCCTACACTCTTTTAAATTCAGTTCATTCCTGGTTAGAATTAGGAAACTTGTGCTCACTTTCCAAATCATTTGAACCACACAAAAGCCCTTAATCTACTATTTGTTGTCAGTTGTTGAACAATTATGTAAGTCCCCTTAAAATACCAGCAAAACACATCGAGCCAACTGAGGGTATTCTATTGCATGAAGGAACCTTGGAGTTAAATGTATGATCTATCTCGCAATCTTAGCATGCAAGAAACTTTGTTCAAGAGAGGATAGAGTAGCCATTGGCAACTTTATTCTGTGTTGGTGCAGTCGCAAAGACCACGTCAACAGGTAACACATGCGGAACCAACTTCCTTTCATGAGGACAAGGAAGTTGATCTTGCTAGTCAAGCCTTCTCAACACATCCTTATCATAAATGAGCACTACAGACATGGGTGAGACATACAATTATCTTGATTAATGTGAAAGTTACCCCTCCCCCCAGTTCATTAATTAGGTTATCACTGATTTAAGAAACTCCCACATGGGTTATCCCAGATGCCACTTTGTGTGTCAGCCCCCATTGAGAGCCACTCCCCCTACTAGCATCTAGAAGACCCAACACATCAAATAGGGTAAAGCCATCTTGCACAAATTACAAACCCGCATGAACATACACATAAGGTGAGGCATGGACCATCTCGCACACAAGAACCAATTATAAAAGTAAATCTGTAGTGCAAGGCTAAAGACCCTCATATACACAATTCAAATATAAAATCAACCACTTTCAAAATGACATAATCATGAAACCAAAATTTGAGTTAATTCCCCAAACCTCTAAAAGCCAACCTTTACCACTTCTCGAGGAACAAAAACTTAAACAAAACTATACAAAGGATATTCAACTTAACCACTTGCACAAATGACTCACCACTTGACACAATTATCAAAATCATCCCCAATACCACAATCAAACATGATAAACAAGCGGTCACTCACACTATAAAATACATTATTTCCCATAACTTAGCCACTAAATGCACTTAGCTAGTAATTAACCATAATCACATGTATTCTAAATAACTATTCATATAGAGAATTTACAATCAAGACACAATGTTAAATACAAACAATGACTTATAGTACCACAACTAAATAGATAATCATTCATTTTATTTAATCCCATAATCCAACCAAAAGATTATTTTCCCCACTTATTTTATATTTGAAAATAACTGTAATCACAAAGTTCCAATTAACTAAACTACACAATAATTCTATAAAAATAACTAACTTGCACTTACTAACTAGTTAACAGAGAGGAAGAACCCCAAATCTTTTAATCCAACATTTAATCCTAATATAATTGCAACCTAAATTTCTATATTCTCTAGTATTTACTAGATTTATTTTGCAATATTCCTTGCAGATGAGCTCCATTCTATCTCTAAGTGAGTTAGTGATATAAATACCAAATCAAATACCACTTGCATATAAAAGGGTTAAAACAAGAACACACAAGTGTTATTTTCCTACCCCTATACTAAAATCTTTTAACAATAAAATATTTAACGATACCTACACCATCTACTTAGCAATTAAACGATCAAATATTATTTGTACCAGCATTGATTGCCTTACATAACTATTAGCACGGTTACGAGACTCAATCCCAATTTGTTAGTTGCAATGCTAAATCCCAGAAGGATAAGAACCATGAATATTTAAATAATATGATTGCAATACCCAAACCCAAATATATTATTCATCTATAAGCAATACGATATTTGCCAAAGGACATTTTACATTCAATTGCAAGTCTAGAGAGGCATATCTACTATCATCAACCTTACGTGACTTTTCAAAATCAATTAAGAATTCAATGCCTAAATTTATATATAAATATATAGTAAATAAATTATCTATAACTTTAAGGTTTTGTTACCACAAAACTCTTTACTAAATATACCACTAACTCCCTTCGAGAATGGTTATCAATTTAAAAATGATAAAATCCATGATTCATTACTTTAGCTTATTTAAAGTACTAGTATCACATTTCAAATTCTAACTATACCCCAACGGTATAAACATGGATTGTATATGCATGCTAATATTAAAGTTGAAGCAATGGAGAATACTCCTATAATCCGGAGATCATGTGTGGGTGGTAAAATTAACGCTGTAACCGACACATAGTGTAGAGGTAGATATTCGGCTGAGAGTCGAATCAACTATCTTCAAATACTTAAAAGAGAATTTAAGGGAATGATTTACTATGTACAGGAATCGAATTATTCAAACCATTCTTCTTCCAAAAATGGCCGACCATCTACCCTTGAACCGTTACCAAAGTTAGTTGTTATAGCAACCACCCCCTATTCGCATTTAAAGAAAACCTCAGAACTAAAAGAATACTTTTTAAAGACTCATTAAATGGCCTTTCTATGCATGCAAATCATTAATGTAGTCTAAAAAAAAAGTTGCATTCACCCATGCAGAGCGGTTACAAAACCATTACAAGCAATAACCTTCATTTAGTTCAAGTTTAAAAACTGACAATGCATTACATTTTAATTTATTCATCCTATTATAATTTTTACTATTATTAATTTTTGACAAATTTATTTATCAAATTATGCTCTAATTTTCATTTAATAATCAACTCATCTTAAAAATATTTTATTTATTATCTTCAGCTTTAAACTATGATTATATATTTTATATTTACTTACTGCAAATGTCTTATTAATTTAATAATTTTATTTAATACAACAAATACCCAAGGCATCAATCAAACAATTTTAAATCAGATAAACCAAATACCAAACCCTACCTGCTCACAAGACAAGGTTGAAAGCAAGACCACAAACAATATTGGCAGGGTGAATTGATATGAAGGGGCACTACATCATTGATCATTTGTATGTTAGTAGGGATGGTTTGCATTTATGGTGCTCAAATAGCCCACACACACTTTCATCAATTTCACATGGATTTCCATTTGGATCCATAATTTTTAGGGGTTAATGGTGTTTTAACAAGAACTAAGTGGTTGTTCAACTCCATCACATTCAATTTGAGTCATTAATGGATCCTTGGGTCATGTAGACGAGTAGCTAAGACACCTGATTCAAGTTTCAGAACTCTAATGTAGAAGTGAAATTTGAACCTATGCATGTCCTCAAGAGGTTTGAAAGTTTACAAGAACTATATGGTAGGAAATAGGGAACTACAAGGAATGGAAGGATGTGCAAGAATGTATGCAAGGTCTATATTTTTTTTAAATACATAAGGAAAGGTGCAAAAATATGGGGAAGCAGGGAAAGGAAGGAAGTATGGAAGAGTGCATAGATGTGTGTGGGTCCACAAGTCTATAGGGAAGTGCTTAGTGGGACTTTGGGAGGAGGCAAAAGGTGGGAGGAAGTAAGGAATTTTTCGTGAAGTGAGAAGGTCCTTGAAAAATTTACAAGTATATAAGAAATAAAAATGAGGGTGGAATTGTGGGGATATGGGGGTTTTGAAGAATTAGTACCAAGAAGGAAGAGTAGACCAACTTGAGGATTTCATTCCCACAAAGAAAAAGGAAGAATGTGAGATTGTGAATATGTGAGTATTGCGGGATTAAGAGGTAAATCTAGACTTTCATGTGGGGTCCACAATTAAGGAGAAAAGTATGGAAGTGAAAATTAGAGGGAAAGGATAATATTACTAAAAAAGTGACAAACATCCTTGAAATTCTTAAAAATCCACACAAGCTATGAAATCAACAACATAAGAAACCCCAAAATCCCACCCAAGGAAAGTGACCCAAATACTCTTAAAATTAAAATATGTAAAAAGAGGACATTAAAATTGGTGAAATAGTAGGATGTTGTCAAGAGTGCTAATATTATTCTAGGAGTTTGAGGGAGAAATGATCCAAGGGACCTAAGATAAAACAAGAGAAAAAAGGGAGAGTAGAGGAGAATCTTCAAGAAATAAAGATGAATTAGAAGATCCCACTTCTCCAAAAAAGGAACACAATTAGACAAATCATACTAAAATTCTTACCTTTAGGAAAGATAACAAAGAAGCATAAGAACATATATTAGATTATTCTTGTCTAGGAGATTAGGGATAAGGGACAATTGGACCAAACTCTATGAGTTTGTTAGAACATTAAGGGATGATACACTTAAATGATACATGAAATAACTACTAGATTTGATTATTTAACCCCAAAACTCCCAGAAGTCACCCGCGAGTATATATCCTATCACAAATGAGAGATTAAAGTAAGATAATGTGCTCAACAACCTAATAAATTGTATTGATGCAATAACCTAAATGAATGATTACAATGAAAGGTGAATTCTTATAAAATAAAAATATCAAACCTTAGATGATGGTTTGATTAGATTGAGGAAAGTTCCATAATCTAATGTAATGATACAACATGCTCTAAATAGAACTCAATCTAATAATAAAAAATAATTTCCTAAGTTTAGCTTAAGTCATTAAAGTAAAAGGTGTCTAATAATTAATTAATTATTAGGTGATGACCTATTTACTCTAACAAGAATACCTCTTACACAACAAGGAATGAATTGATATGATAGATGAGTGCCTAAATGATATGCAATATCTAGAGGTCCCCATTGAGAATGTGAGAAAGATGCATGAAATGGTGTAGAAGAAGAGTAAAACTATAAGGGATTTGTTGGGAAAATGTGTCTCAACTTTACAATTATATAAGGTTTATAGTTGATAGGATGTATTTAATATATCCTAGTTACACTGATAAGTGTAATATACAATGAGAGCATAGGGTGGAGCAAATTGTGAGTGTGTTAACAAAAATAATTTAAAATATATTAAACTATCAACATACATTAAATTAATGATATGTTATAAATTTGGACCGTTCATCATTAGGTCTCAAATTTGATGGTAGATATTTTATTTGCTTGTCTTTCCTTAGAAGGTAATCCTATTTTCTGAGGGTGTTGTATTATAGTTACGTAGTGTGATGTATTCTAAGAGTAATAACGGTTGTGTTGTCTCTAGATCTCTAGTTAGTGACACTCCTGTGAGAAACTTGCTCCGCAAGTATATTTTAATCTTTTTAATTTTTGAATAACATATAGGGTGGCTTTTGGAGTTGGGGTTTTTCTCCTAAAAGGGTTTTCCCCACGTAAAATCATTGTGTTGTGGTATGCATGATATTTATGTTTATTTATATTTAAATTTTTGTAATAGTTGTAAACATCTATAAAATTTTGCATTATACTCCTCTCAAGATTAGAGTAGGAATTTGTTCTACTACCTTAGATTCCTTGCAAGTGGTATCAAAGCATTATCACCTTTGGTTTCAAGTGTGGGTTGTTGGATTTTTTGAACTAATCCAGATTTGAGTGGGATCTTGTGCAGAAGATACTTTGTGATCTTGTTTTAGGAATTTTCAGATGGCAAGTTCATCAAGGAGAATAGAGGTGGAGAAATTATTTGGAAATAATTTTAAGATGTGGAAGTTGAAGATGGAGGATCTATTGACAGATCGAGATCTATGGGATGTTATTGATGAGAATGTTTCAAGGCCTACAAATCCTAGTTTGGCTACTCAATATGATGTTATGGACCATAAAGCCAAGGGTCTAATCAGATTGTGCTTGGTGGACTATTTTAATCAATGTCCATGAAAAGACCTTTGCACAAAAACTATTGAAGAAACTTGGTGAGATGTATCAAGCCAAATCTTTAGTGAACAATATTTTCTTGAGGAAGAAATTGTATTCCTTGAGAATAGAAGAGGGTGTATGAATTACAAACCACCTAGAAGCATTCAATTATTGGTGTCTCAATTGGCATCAGTTGGTGTCAAAATGGATGAGGAGGAGAAATGTCAGATCTTGCTTTGTTCTTTGCCTGATTCATGGGATTCTCTTGTTATGGCTATTGGGAGTACTTTTATTACATTGAAGACTGAAGATGTGGTGGGTTCTTTTCTTTCTGAAGAGATGAAAAGGAAGGTATCCATTAGTTCCAAGGAGGCCCTAAATTTTCATGAAAGACCTAAGGAAAAAGGAAAGAAGAATGAGAATCATGATAAATCCAAGTCCAAGGGGAGATTCAAATCTCCTAGAAATTCCAAAGTTATTTGTTGGAACTATGGTAAGCCTGGACATATTCGTAAGGAAAGCAAAGAAGAAAAGAAGAAGAAAAAGAAGATATTTAATTTTGATTCTAAGTCTGAAAAGGAAGATGGTGATGCATTCATTGCAACTTTGGAAACTGTTGGCAAGAGACACTGCACAAGTCATCTGGTGTTGTCATTGATGTAAACCCTAGTCAGTAATCCCATCCACACCTCAGTATTTGCTTATACCGGAATCAAATTGAAGATATGTGTTAACTGTCAAAGCTAAAACAAGGCATCTAACAGAGTTGTGTACATTGACTCTGAAGAAACTCATGATGAAGATGTTACATCTAGTCTAGAAGTTCAAGATGTTTGGGCTAATATTGAAGAGGTGAAAGAAGACACAATTGAGGACACTTTGAATCCTCTAGATATGCAAGATACTGAAATTCCCATGGAGATTGAAGCTCCTAAAGATATGTCAATTGAAGAAATAGAGATTCCCAAATCCAAGAAGAATATATGATTGAATAAAAGAAGGTTGAGGCAAAGGAGGTTTATATGGAAGCAAGAGACACTGCAAAGGCAGTAAAGAATATTTTAGAAGAACAATAGGTGTTTGACCCTGAATTGGTTGAAGGTCCTATCAAATTGGCCACTCTATCCCCTATTTAGAAGATGAAGGTAGCATCATTTTCTTAGGCCAAGGAAAGGGAGAAGATATTGAAATCTCACATTGAGAATAGTGAGTTGCTAAGTCTTGCATCTGGTATCTTGGAGAAGATCATGCCCACACATGTCAATGAATCATCTAATTCTCCCTTCGGTCAGTTGAAGAAACTTATCAACTCTATAAGTACTCACTTTGAGTCTCTTGAAAAGTCAATTGACAGTAAGGTCCAGAAAGAATTTGATGCAAACAAACTTAGTATATTGAAGTGTATGATTGCTAATGATAAATCCTTATTAGCTACATGTGAAAAGAACATTCAAGGTGCATTATCTGAGGGTGGAAATATCTACAATTCATTCTTATCCTTGTCAAAATTCACTGAGGTCACTGAGAAGAAAATTAAGGAATATGAGAAATAGTTAGCAGATATTTCTCAAACCTTTGATCCTCTAACTGTTTCTATTGGTAAGCAAGAAGGTCAAGTCATATCCCTACTTGAAAAAATTAAAATTTTGAAGCATGACAAAAATAGAATTGCTGAAAGGGTATGTGAGCTGAGAGGACTAATTGGTCCTAAAATGGAGACAATGCTTAGTGCATTGAAGGAAGCACAGGATGTTATGGTTGTCAGTGATCCAACAAATCTTGAGTCAGTAGAGATGCAAACCTACCTATTTTGTGGTCACATGACTATTTTAGGGAGTCTCAAAAAGGGCTGGGACACTAGTTTAAACCTGTTGAAGAACAATTTTGCAGACATATTCAAGTCCATGTAAGTTAGAAAAGCATGTTCATAGAATTTTTTTATGATTTTTGGTATGCGGATTCCCATCTTTGCCATTGATGTCAAAGGGGGAGTGTGGGATAGTGAAAAATTTCATATTCATCTTAGGGGGAGTTGTGATTAAAAATATTTTTGAATTTTTGAGGATTGCAATGTATTCATGCTGGTATTGATTCCAACACTTAGTCATTTTTCACTAAGTGTTGCCATCAATGCCAAAGGGGTAGATTATTGGAAAAAGACACTAGACAATTCATCTGGTGTTGTCATTGATGGAAACCCTTGTCAGTAATCCCATCTGCACCTTGGTATTTGATTATACCAAAATTCAAATTGAAGATATGTGTTAATTGTCAAAGCTCAAACAAGGCATTCGGTAGAGTTGTGTACATTGACTAATATGTAATTTCATGTTATCATTTTGTGTTATGGATCTCAGGGAAGGTATTTTGATGTATGAACTATCTTATCTTTGAATCATAGGGCCTCACATTGATTCGTGTGCAAGTTAGAAGATCTGGTTTATTGATTTTCTCTCTAACAGTGCAAAAAGGCCGACTAGATGAGTGTAGCGTGTTGTGGATATTCGAGGCATAATTGTTTAAGGTGTTTCATGTTCGAGACATGGTTTTTTGGGTTCTCACTATGTTTTGGCCAACATTATTTGATTTGCATTCATAATTGTTTATGGATTGGGCCGCTAGTTTGTACACATTTCATATTTTGTTAAAGTCGGCATGCAGTTGATATAATCTCTAGTCGCAGATATATATAATCGATTATTCATATCATTTTGAGACATGATGCATATGATGCAAGATATAAAAGGAATATAGGTCTATTGTGCATAGTTTCATTTGAGCATAACAAAGATTGGTGATTTGAATTAAAGCAAACAAAGCTTCAAGAGAAAAATCAAACAAAATGTGAAGAATGCAATCAATGTGCTTAACCGGAACTATAATCAGGCATTAGCAAATTCTATCTCATAGTTCATCCACTCCAGTTGTTTATGTAAATGCGACTGTAAGATAGTGAGTCTTCTTTTGGGCAGTAAGCCTTTTGTATTTGAGCAGTGAGCTCTAGGAAGTGTGCTTGAATGCATGTGCATTCCCCATTTGTAAACACTTATTTTGAATATACTCATATTATGGATTAACCTCCACCGTAGTTTTTCCCCTAATAGGGTTTCCACATAAAAATCCTTGTGTTATGGTGTTGTGGTTGATTGCCTCATGTTCTTGCATCTTTCTTTTGGTTCAATTCTATAAGTGGTTTAAAGATCAAGTTAATAAAGTTAAATTATGTAGAACACTAATTCACCCCCCCTCTCAGTGTTTCTTGATTCCAACAGACTCAGGTGAATCTTTCCATATGACATTTAATAGAGATTGGTTTTTTGAATATGAATAATTTGATGGGGGTAAGTGGTACTTGGGTGATGATTCTTATTTAAATATTGTTGACCATGGTAAAGTTAGAATCAAGTTTCCAAATGGTAGAATAGAAAGGATTAATGGTGTGTTACATATCCCTAGATTTGCCTAAATTTTTTTATCTATGAGAAAACTAATAGATGCAGGTGTGTAGGTAGTATTTTCTAATGCAGGATGCAAGATGGTTAGAGGTGCTATGGAAATTTCTAGAGGTGTAAGATATGGAACATTGTATAAGCTTGATGCATGAACTATTGAGTAAAATAGTACTTATATGAAAAGCAAGTCTTTAGAAGAGGTGAAGGTTTCATCTCACTAGTAGAATTTGGAAAATATATGACTGGGTGACTAAAAATTTTAGTCACAACAACTAAAAATGACTAAATTCTACTCATTTTTTGCAACTCAGCTATAAATGAGTAAATAAATGACTAATCTGGTTGTTGAATAAAAATTATTTATTCACAGAAATAAAAATGACTAAATAGTTAGTCATCAAATCCAAATTAGACAAAAAATTTAAAAAACAAGTTGACCAATTATTGGTGTGATGTATTCATGTGCTCAATGTATTGGTGTGATTATTCACATTCATTGTAGATTCATTTGTCTCACTTGATCTTGCTTCATTCTTTCATTGCAAACCTCGCTTCATTTGTTAGCCTAGCATGAGTCATTTTGATCAGTTATACTAGCTACTTGCATGGGCAATAAGGATTCAGAGAGGACTTGGAGACTTCTAAAAAGGTGGGCAAGGGCAAGGAATTCAGAGTTTGTTGCAACGAATTTGAATTCATCAAGGCCCTTTGTAGTGAAATCTAATTTGGGGACACCCTCTACAGTGAATTCAGAGGTAATTCGAAACCCTCATTACATTAAACACAATTTGAAATGCTCATTACAATCTGCTGCTCTTAATAATTTTCTACTTCTCTTAATAATGTTCTTTTACAATCTTGCCATTGTTCTGCTTCATAACGTGTTCAAGCTAAATATAATAAAATTTTGGTGTTAGTGCCAAAATAGAATTTCCTCAAACAATTTTGATACATTTTCACTACAAGCGCAAATTGTCCTTGTGCAAAGTAAACATGTGCTAGATTTACCCACACATCAAGCATCTAAACAAAGATGTTTCCTACAAAAACTTCTTGTACCTATGTAAATATTTCCTTTGCAATACCAAATTGACCCCTTTCAACTAGCACAATGGCTTCCCCATTTGTAGCATAAACATTTCCTGGTCTTTGTACCAACATTTTACAATGGCTGCCCCATTTGCAACATAAACATTTTCATTGCAAGCGCAAACTATCCTTGTGCAAAGTAAACATGTGCTATGTTGACATTTACCCACACATTAGTCATTTGAACAAAGATGTTTCATGCAACAACTTCTTGTACTTCTGTAAAAAATTCCTTTGCACTATCAAATTGACCCCTTTCAGCTAGCACAATGGCTGCCCCATTTGCAACATAAAAATTTCCTAGTCTATGTGCCAACACTTAAGTGGCCCCTTTTATGACATTAAGATCCTCTTGATTTATTATTATACTCCTATTTTCCAAGAGAAAAATCCCCAAGGCCCATGGGAAATGAATGATGAGCATTTGAGTTTCAACTTGGTTTCATTTCAAAAAGGGGACATTACATTATACAAGATTTGTTTAACAACAGAATAATTTAATCCACCTATTCAGGACTGTAAAATAAAAATAAATGAATTAATCCATTTTCAATTATAGGTTCTTTTAATCTAGAATCTGATAGAAAGATAAAGCATAATACATTGAAGGACATATAAAATGTTCTGAAATAAAGACTAAAATAGGTTTCTCATGAAAAACAAGAAAGAGGAAAAATGAAAAGATAACATACAAATGATTCCTTTGAGGTTTTTGATAAGATCTCATTTGACTATGTCAAACAGATTTGGAAGGGACAAAGTATATTTGATTGACTAAAATTTTGAGGTAGATTATCCATCATCATTGTATGCATCATCTTCTCTTGGAATTTTTTTCTACAATGCACCAAGCCCAGAATTGATTGGGGATGCACTTAAGGTGGATAAAAACTCATCAAATGATTTATGTATGCTTGGAAACATGGAACTAAAAACAAATGATTGGCATAAAGAAAAATAAACAATTAAAGTAGAATGCCAACTTATCTTGGCTGATGAAGCAAAACAAAAAGTCAATGAAGAATGAAGGATTCAAATGGAAAGGAGAAAGCAAGAGGAAGAAATTCGATGGGAGATGCAACAAGAGGAGAAAATTGAATGTGTGAAGGAATTATGGAAGAGTAAGCATAAGGATAGGGATGATGACAATGAAGAGGCTAGTCAGTCTGAGAAGAAACAAAAGAAGGAAAAGAAGAAAAAGAAGGATAAGGACCACAAGGCTTATGATTCTTATATGGAGGAACCTGATATTGTCATGGAAGATGAGGCAAATTATATGAGTGATAAGGCACAAGATGATGCAGAAAATTCCCAAGATCTTCTTGTAGCTGCAGGTCTAGAAGACTTTGATGATGGCAAGACAAATTCTCCAATTTCAACAAAATCGTGAAGGATACATGCATACTCTGATTCTGAAGATGATGAACCATTTTAGAAATAGAGTCTGAGAGAAGATGATCCATATGATGATGATGTTTAGGCTTCCTGAGCTTTAACCAAACCTAGCTCCTATTTTCCAAGAGAAAAATCCCCAATTCCCATGGGAAATGAATGATGAGCATTTGAGATTCAACAGATTCCAAGAGAATATGATGCATACAATGACGATGGATAGGCTACCTCAAAATTTTATTCAATCAAATATGCTTTGTCCCTTCCAAATTCATTTGACATAGTTAAATGAGATCTTATCAAAAACCTCAAATGAATCATCTATATGTTATCTTTTCATTTTTCCTCTTTCTTGTTTTTTATGGGCAACCTATTTTAGTCTGTTGAAACTAAAATGCTCATCATTCATTTCCCATGGGCCTTGGGGATTTTTGTTTTGGAAAATAGGAGCTAGGTTTGGTTAAAGCTCAAGAATAGACATCATCATCATATGGATCATCTTTTCTTGGACTCTATTTGCGCAATGGTTCATCATCTTTAGAATCATAGTATATATGTCTCCTTCATGATTTTTTTGAAACTAGAGAATTTGTCTCACCATCATCAAAGTCTTCTAGACCTATAGCTACAAGAAGATCTTGGGAATTTCCTGCATCATCTTGTTCCTTATCACTCATAATTTTCCTCATCTTCCATGGCAACATTAGGTTCCTCCATATAAGAATCATAAGCCTTGTGGTCCTTACCCTTCTTATTTTTCTTCTTTTCCTTCTTTTGTTTCTTCTCAGCCTGACCAAACTCATCGTCGTCATCATCCCTATCCTTACACTTACTCTTCCATAATTCCTTCACACGTTCAAATTGCTCCTCTTGTTGCATCACCCATTCAATTTCTTCCTCTTGCTTTCTCCTTTCCATTTGAATCCTTCGTTCTTCATTAGCTTTTCATTTTGCTTCATTAGCCAAGACAAGTTGGCGTGCTACTTTAATTGTTTCTTTTGCTTTAATCCAGTCATCTATTTTTAGTTCCATGTTTCCAAGCACACATAAAGTATTTGATGATTTTTCATGTATGGTTTTAGTGCATCCCCAATTAATTCTAGGCTTAGTTGGATCTCATTCTGAGCCTGAGCCATGCCTACAAGACATAGATATGCATCCATATAATCAAGAAACTTGAATAATTTTGGGCTATATAAAAGATTTTCTTTTTCACTATCATATAGTTCAAACAACCTAGCAAGATTAAATAGTTTTGTGAATTTAGCCCATGGTAACTCAAGTGAAAAACCACCTTCTTCTAGTCGATGGAAGAATTCCATATCCTTAAAGCACACAAAAAAAATACATAATTGGCACTGGGGCTTTTATTTATGGATTCAACCCAAATATCATTTCTTAATGCCTCCATAAAAGTTTGTTGAGCCAACTCTAGTTCATCGCACTCAAAATGAAGAACCCCAATGTTTTTTAACAATTCAATGGGTACTTCTTCTCTGCTCTTCTTCATAAGAGACTTTGTTGTCTTTAGAGAATCTAAGGCTACACTGGGGTCTGTTGATATTAATAACTCACCCATCTTGATAAATGTGTGTGTAGACACTCAAATTTGTCCTCATAATCATAATGATATTCGTCTATTGATTAAATAGATATTATTTACTTAATCAATTCATTCAATACTTTCTTCTATTCATGCATTTCATCAAATCATTGAACCATCTCATGCTCATTCAATATCCGTTGCATTAACGTTCATGTCCATTTGCACTAGCATTCATACCTGTTTGCATAATAAATCATAAATCATTTATAGTCCATTTGCATAATAAGTCACAAACATCATTTCCATATTAAATCAATTATCATTATCATCCATAATTGTTTCATATTCATCTCCATTAATAAATCAATTATCATAGTCATTTATTATTATTTCATAATAAACTAATTATCATAACTTGCATATTAATCATATCATTTGCATAAATCGTTCATGAAATATTGCATTTTACTAAAGCATCTTTAAAACATTTTATTCATATTTAATCATTTAGGTTCATTTTAATCTAATATCCCTTTATCACTTTCACTCTCATGCATAAAATTTAACCCAACAATGTGGGATAATGGCATTTACTTCTCTCACATCTTTTATCCCACATTTCATCTTCAACCCCTCTCCATCCTCAAAGAATTCCTATTTAAAGTGGGATTTCCCTCTCATTTTCTCTCTCACAAATTTTGCTCACAAATTTACATACTCATATGATCTTTCCATCTTGCTTGCATTTCTCATTCACCATAGCCTCTTTATTGCATTTTGTGCTCATAAAAATCTGAGAGCAAGTGCATAAACAAATATCTTGGTGATAGGGAGACAATGGAGATTGATTTCTTTTAAAAGCATTATTTGTTTTTTGTAGTTTAGATTTGCATTTCTGGTTTTTCTTTTAATTAGAATAGCTCTATTGATGTGGGCTAAAATGGTGGTTCTTACTCCATAGAATCATGCATTTTTATGGCTCTACAATTGGCGAACCCGATGTAAATCTTATAATTTTGTAGAGAAATTGGTTTGTTTTCATTGTTTTGCAAGCTGTAAAAATCCTGTCATTTCTTTTGAGTATAGAAAAATTGACGCATCAAATATTTTAAAATGTTTTCTAGGTTTTGTAGGCCTCATTCTCAGCTTTTCGAAACATTAAACAGTTTGAAATTTTGTTAAGATTTAAGAAAGTTATGGCCATTTTACTGATCATAGTTTTTTTAAGATTTAGTTGTTAAAATCCGATTTTTCTTTTGTTTATAATACTTTTGTTGTGTAGGATTTTGCAACACTTTTTCTGGGTTTTGAAGGTCTATGTCTTAGCTTTCTATAGATACTTACAATTTAAAATTTTGTTTAGTTTTGTGAAAGTTATCACTATTTTAATTTGTTGTTTTCATTCAATTTTTTTGGGTTTACTAATCTTTTGTTTGTAGCATGTGGCTTTGGAGTGGGGCTCCCAAAAATTGTTTCTTTTGAAGCAACAAAAAATTGAGCTCTTAGTTTTAGTTTTTTTTTTTTTTTTTTTTTCTTAGTTTAGTTTAGTCTCTTCATTTTCTAGTTTAGTTATTTACTGACTTTTAAGTTTTAGTTTGGTTTTTAATCTCTTGCTCTAACTTAATTTTTTTGCAGCTTTCTCGTTGGTCAAAGACATTTATGAAACTACTAATTTGTATTTTTGCAGCTCTGTTAGTCGAAGACTCATTTCTCAAACAATGTGTTTGTGATTTCTAGTTTAGGAACACTTCTTTTGGTGCATTAAAATGAACATGTACTTGATTCTGTCTGACTGTGCTTGAAGATGGTAGGGAGTATGCTCTCACCTTGTGCAAAACTTGGTGATTAGAAACTAGACCCATCTATTTTATGTGTCACCCCGATTTAGTAATTCAAGTATCCTCTCCCCTTGTGCTTTCAGGCGATCCTGGGTGTAAGAGAAACAGTTACTAACTCTAGAACTTGGGCCTGCCTTGGTGGGAAAAAGTACTCACCCCAAGGCGACTCAGACTGGCAACGGAGCTTTTTGGCCAAGCTACCCCCGACCGGTATATAAATGTGAATCCTAAGGGAAAGCTTAGGGTTATGAGTACGGATGTGTCATACGGACCAAGTAGTACTCCCATAAACCCTGTTGAGCTTAACCTCTTCAGGCTGGAGTGCCTCCTAAATGGAGCTTAATCTTGTGCCCCATGTATGGCCACTTGAACGGGGGTCCCGAATTAAAAACCTTTGTGTAGTAGCCAAAAACCTTCTATTTGCTAGCGCAACACTGGTCGGTGTGAAGGCATCCACATCTTTGCAATCTATAGTAGAGGTGATCAATCTGCCATGGGAGTTTCATGGAGGTTGGAAGCTTGGTTGGCCTGAGAATAGAGTGCACTGTAAGGGGGAGCCTGTGCAGCCAAGCTTCTGGATTCACACGCTACTGATATGCAGTTGGGGAAACCCACGTGGAATCTAGTGAATATTGTCCTGGCTTAAACCATAGGATTGTGCTTGTCTCATGTGCATTTGCATACACCAAAACATTCTGTTTGTCAAGTCTTTTCTAGATTTTCAAATATTTTTCACCACATTCACAAATCTGAACACAAACAATTGACTTGAAAAAAACACCACACCGAGAAACTTGCAATATCTCAAACTTTGTAAACCTCAAAAAGTCCAACAACACAAACATCTCACATGAACCTATCACTTGGATTTCTTGGGGTCATCATCCTTCAGTTTTGATCTTTCAATCCTTGCATTCTACCTAGTCCTTGCATATTCATGGTCCTTACATATTCATATCCCTTTCATCCTAGTTCTTGCATGTTCCTAGTCTTGCATACATAGGTCACATTACATAGTCCTTGCATACATATATCATTCCACGTAGTTATTTCATGTTCAACCCCTTTTTGCATATCAAGACCATCTCACCTAACCTTTGCATGTTCTAAGAATTTATCCCTTTGCATATTCATCATCAATCAAATAAAACCTTTAGCTTGCACTTAGGCTACTCTTCCTAGGTCTTGAAATCAAACTATTGGCTATCTATCACCCACATTACTTGAGGTTCACCATCCTTGAGCTAGGGAAACATACCATTATCTTTGAGTAGGTCAATCCTTTTGGAGTACATCATCTCCTACGTACCCTCTCTTGATCATTGGTCCTTGTTTCTATCCATCATAGCACAAGTAAAGCCTTTACATCATGACCAACTTTGGACCTAGAGTTTCCTTTTAGCTTTTTCATTCTTAGCTTGTCATATCATACCATACCATTTTTCATATCCCATCTTAGAATCATATCCTTTTCATTTGCATCCTAGTCTTAGGTCTCATACATTACCTTGGATTGAAAATCATAACAAATCACCTATGACCCCTAGAACACGAGCAAAAATGTTTCAAGAAGGGAACCCTTGGGGAAAAGACTTTGATGGGGAAGATCACATTAGTGTTGCAACTAGTGAAACAAGTGAAAATGATAGTGAAGAAATAACACAATCCACCATAAATGAAGCTCTCAACGATAATAGATTCACTAAACTTCTTATAGAGGTAGTCAAACGTAACCCACAACAATACTTCAAGGCCCTTGCTGATGAAGGAATCAAAATGCCTCCTGATTTTGACATATCATTACTCACAATGAATGACCAGCCTAAATCTAGTGAATCTAAGAATCCCAAAACAAACAATGATGGTAGGATCAAAGATCATAGACCCTTTTATCTACAACCTGGTTAAAAGCGATCTTCAAAGACATCAAAACCTGCACCTACAAATGATCCTATTTTGGATGAGCTTAGAACATTAAGACAAGAATTGGATACTCTCAAGAACAGTAAAACATCGACTCACAAGTTCTGCATTGAAGACATATGTCCTTATCCCTTCGATCCAAGCATACCAATGCCACCTTTTCCTAACCATTGGGACATACCGAAACTTGACAAATATAATGGAAAAGGAGATCCTAAGAACCACTTAAGACAATTTTGTGCCACTACCATGGAATTTGCAGTTGATGAAACATACCTTATGAGATTATTTCCTCGCAGTCTCGGAGGAGAAGCTATGGAATGGTTTTCACGATTAGCCCCGACCATCAAATCTTTTCAAGAATTGGCTGATAAATTTGTCTCCAATTATAGTTTCAATTGTGACCTTAAAGTGACCATGACACACCTTTTCAACACCAAACAAAAACAAGGTGAATCTTTTGTGTCATTTTTACAAAGATGGAGACATTTAACAAAACGATTGCATTATTCCATTCCTGATCAAGAATTGGTTGACCTCTTTTGTCAAAATTTGAACAAAGAAATTGGAAGGTAACTTCACCTCAAATGCTTGGATTCCTTTGATGAAGCCATAGAAATGGGATTTTGAATTGAACAAACCCTCATCGATGATGGAACTATTAAACTTAATAATGATAGAGATCAAAAATTGAATTCAAACAAGAAGACCCCTTTTTGGGTTAAGAATAAGAATGTAGTCAATGACAGAGTTGTCGATGCAAAAACAACTAAAACATCATCACATGTTTACAATCTCAAAGGTCCATCTTCAGATAAAGGAAAAGAAAAACAGAGAAGTTTCCCTAAACAAAATTTTACACCATTGGTACAATCACTTGAATCTGCATTAAAAGAACTTCTTGAAACCAATATTATAACATTACCCGAAATCAAGGAATATAATCCACAAGTCAAACCCCCATGGTGGAATGAAGATCACTTTTGTGACTATCATAGACACAAAGGACATAAGACAAATAGCTGCAATAAACTTCAACATTTAATACAAGACCTTATTGATAACGGTAAGATAGCAATTGACAGACACACTCCTTCTGGTAGCTTTGATCGTGAGGTGTTTAAAAACCCTTTCCCTAAGCATGAAAATGATAAAGGAAAGGCTCTTGAATCTGGTGATGGTATAAACTATACTACTGCTAAGTATGATTATACCATAAATAACATTAGTGAGGTTGATAATCATGTCAACACTTTCATCATAAAAGGAAAAGAACCTGATTGCAAGGTTACTACCTGTAAAGGAACTATTACCCTTAAAGGTCCTAATGCAAAACCTGCTACTCCCTCTTCACAATACAACCTCATAGAGCACTTAGGAAAAAAACCCGCACAAATTTCTATACTCGAGCTGCTACGCCTATCTCCTAAGCATAAAGCTATCTTAGATAAAGCGCTTGCTACTGCTATAGTGCCTACAAACCTACATGTAGATCAATTCCAAGCTATGGTGGGACACATCACCTCTTCTCATACTCTCACTTTTACTAAAAATGATGATTCATCCCTTCGACAACCACATAACACAGCTTTACACATTGATGTCCTCATCCATAATGTTAAGATCAAGCGAGTTTTGATAGATAGAGGAGCAGGCCTTAATATTTGCACTCAAGAATTGATCACAAAATTAGGGTTCTCTAAAAATGCAGTTGATCCAAGTAAAAAGATTACCATAAAGGCATATGATGAAGAGGAACGCTCATCTAAAGGATCAGTTACTCTACTAATTAGAATCGGCCCTATGGTAAAGGATGTGGTTTGCTAAGTCCTTGATCTCCCATTGACCTATAATATCCTCCTCGGAAGACCTTGGATTCATGCAATGCAAGCAGTACCTTCTACATACCACTAGTGCATTAAATTCCCCCACAATGGTGTTGAAATCACAATACGAGGAGATCCAAACCCTTTCATGTATTGCCATAATCTAAGCCCTAAAACTGAAATCACAATCCCAAGCAATCGTGAAGCATTTCCTTCCCAAGCATATGTTGATCCTGAGTCCTTAAAAGCATCTTCCTCAAAATCCAATGCAACCGAGATCAAAATACAGGTAAAAGAACAAGGAGTGGGAGAATATACCTTGAATCATGCTCTTTGCATTGGAAAACTACCTTTATCTCCCCACACCTATGGCAAACCACAAATGACTAAGACCACACCAGATGCAAATACCACAGTGATTTGTAAATCAACTACTTTCAAAAAATGGGGATCCCTTTATAATGAAACAGAAGAAGCTGATCTCCTAAACTGGTTATACAAAGATGAAGATACAGAAAAAGAACAGACTGGAATAAAGATACCTGTTGAACAATATGGTAAAGGATTTGATATTATGAAACAAATGGGATATGATGGTAAAATTCCTCTTGGCTTATAGAAATAGGGTATCTTGGAACCAATACAACCTACTCATACACAAAACGTCCCTGGTTTAGGATATGATGTGCAGAAAGATAAGACCTTGAGTACCGAGTGTGCTTCAGGGAAGGAAGTAGAATCCTCTAATGCTACAAAGACAAATGAGGAAAGTGCCATCGATGACTTCATTGACATTTATGATTATGATAGTGTCCCTACCCTTAAACCCGATCATAATATTTGTACCCTTGAATCCATTCAAAATCTTGACTCGAGTCATGATTCTTTACCCTTGGTTCACCTTGAACTCATTGATTTTGATCAAAAGGGAC